>ML351311.1:68976-96740 GCA_005239505.1 Nicotiana paniculata | reverse complement strand
GGGAGGATTTAATCCATTACCTTGGCAACTTGTGAGGGGGTTAAAATTCCTTAAGGACACATATTTTCTGTTTCTTCTAACAGTTCTTCTGATTTTCTGAGTTTTAACACAGAAGCGATAAGATGGATTGCACCTCTTCATCCACCCTTTCATTGTCTATAAATTTAGAGGCTTCACTTCATTTTTCATAGATGGAAAATCTGAAATTTCTCTCTTTTTTTATATTGTTGCATTATTTTTTTTAAATAAAAAAAATGTCAAGTGTGATTTGTTCCGTTTGTTGAGTTCGTTGAAGTTTTATAATTTCGATTGCCAATTACAGAATAATTATTTCGTTCTATCCTGGGAAGAAGTAATCCATAACTTTGGGCAATAGTGAGAGGACTAAATTCCTTAAGCACACACAAAAAACTTGTGAGCTCGAAATTTTGTGTTTTATTTTATGAACTAATGTTTCTTTGCTTGTTTGATTTTCTGACTTCAGTTTGATATGGTGCCCAACTGTCAGTGATAATGTAGCAGTCCATGTAACAATGAATATGTGGCTGAATGTGAAAGTATTAATTAATGGGTTCGCTGACTATAAACTAAGGAACGATTATTTGAAAGGATAATATTCCAAAATGAGTTATATCTCATGTAGTGGAGAGACGTCTACTAACACAAGACATGGACTCAATATTAAAGCAAAATTATGGAATCTTACACTTAGTAATACAAACGTTCACGTAAGAATTTAGTTACCGCTTCTGGTTCCAAAGTGTGAATCCAAAGTTGTCTTTGGAGATTGATATATTAATGTGATTTTGCTTATCCAAAATCTTCTAAAGGGATCAAATGTTTTTTATCTGAAAAGTCGTAACATTTGGATGAAAGCTTTTAGTAAATTGTTTGCTACAAATTCTTTATTTATATGTACGAGGTTTACACTAATACTTGAAAGTATTCTTGAGATCAAGAATATGATATATGTAAGGATGAACGTATATGTGTTTGATTAGAGAAAGAGATCAAACTGTTTAAAGTGTTATAATGGTTTAGTTGGAAAATCATTTGGAAAGAGAATTAAAATTCTCATGATTTTCTACACCCCTTATGGTGAATAAAATCTTTGTGATTTTCTACTCCTACTTCAAGATTAAAATCTGCATGATTTTTTACTCGTTCGTTCAGATTAAAGTCTTCGTGACTTTCTACTCATTTGTCGAAAATTAAAGTCTAAATAACTTTATACTCGTTTTGGAGATTAAAATCTTAGTGATTTTCTACTCTAATTTATTATTCGGTTTGAAGATTAAAAACTTCACCATTATCATATCTAGTTGTATCAGATGTTACTCGGTTTGAAGATTAAAAACTTCACCGTTTATTAATTCTGAATGGGTCAGATTGGTTTGAAGATTAAAAACTTCACCATTTATTAATTTTGGCTCTATTGTGACACAAACAACAGTTCTTGTGGTTGGCTCAACAACGTAATAGGGGCGTTGAATATGAATCTCTTTTTGAAGAAATTTGGTTGGAATACGAAATTATTCACAAAACGACCGCCCCTTAGTCACCGCAATCTAATGAAATTGCGGAAAGAGAGAATAGAACGTCAAAAGAGACGATGGATGTCTAGTTTTTGTTTACCCAAAACTTGTGGAAGGGAAGCTATGCTTACAACTAACTGAATATTTATTCGCGTTCCCCATTGCAAGACACAATCTATTCTATATGAAAAATGGAAAGGAAGAAAACACAACTTGAAATATTTCCAAGTGTGGGGGAGGGGTATTTGGGTATATTATATGCAAGAAATAGTAAGGCATATCATTTTCTGGTTCATAAATCAGAAAATTCCGACATTCATATTAATACGGTAATTGAATCAGATAATGCTGAATTCTTTGAGAATATATTATCCGTATAAAATGGAATGTGAGTTGTCTAGTGAAATATCTAAGCGAACTCGGGAAGAAGCAAAGAAAAGTAAGTTGAATTAGGAAAATTCAAGACGTAGTAAACATCAAAGAATAACTACTTCCTTTGGACCGGATTTTCCTGACATTCTTGTTGGAAAAATGAGCCTCAAATGTTTAAAGAAACATTGTATTCCTCGGAAGCACAAAATTGAAAAGAGGCAGTCAATAGTGAGATAGAACCCATATAAGTAATCATACTTGGGAATTGGTTGATCTTTCCTCCAGGAAATAAACCTTCGGGTTCTAAGTAGATTTTCAAAAGGAAAATTAAAGTTGATGGTACTATTGACAAATATAAGGAAAGATTGATTGCCAAAGGATTAAGACAATGAGAAGATCTTGATTACTTTGACACATACTCACCGGTAATGAGAATTACATATATTCGGATGGTAATAGTGTTAGCCATCGTGTATGGCCTTGAAATCCACCAGAGGGACGTAAAGACAGCCTTCTTAAATGGAGATCTGGAGGAAAAAGTTTATATGGAACAACCTGAAGGGTTCGTGGTTCCTGGAAAAAAAGGGTGCATCGACTTGTTAAGTCACTTTATGGACTAATACAAGCACCCAAACATTAACATACAAAACTTGACCAATTAATATTGTCATGTAGATGATATGTGGATAGTTAGAAAAGGCATATGATGTTTGAAATGTGGGGGCATTTAGCTTATTTAAGACAAAAGAAATATTAGACATGATGTCTATATTCCCATAAATAGTGAAATCAATATGGTAGTCGATAACCTCATTATTTGTTCAGTCTTAGTGAAGACTAGTTGAGTGAAACTACCAATTCAGAAATTTGTCACTTGCCTTTCTCGAAAGGTTGTTTCTTTCTTGAAAATTTATATTGTTTATCTCGTTTATAAAAGGATATCACTTCGAAGGTTGCGACTTCTCATGAAATGTGCGTTTACATGTTGTGTATAAACATGACCTTTCATGAACAAATGTATTAATATGTTGGTCTATAATGAGGTGAACGAACATGACAAAAATCCATTCGAAGTTGGATTTGTTTCATGAATGAAGGTGCTATAATTTGCATATCATATAGAAGTATGAATAAATAGCAAACAAATGCTTGAAAATGGTAGAGTGATTACGAAATGTGTTAGATATTAAAAGATTGTGGCGACAACTGATGCTAATCATTCCAGCTGTTGTAATATACTATTGCTACATTAAGTGTAGTTAATAATCTGATATGCAATTGAAAGTCAAGAGGTATTAGTCGACAACATAAGGAAGTTTGCACTGAACTTTCATGACAATGAAACGAGTCTTGAAATATACTCAAAGTTATGCTTTGCACTATAATAAGTATCCCGCGATAATAAGTGATATATTGATGCAACTTAGATCACCGATTTAACCAATTCTAAACAGTCGGTGGAGGAGCGATGTCTTGGAAATCTTCCAAACAAACGTGCATTGATCGCTCTACAATGGACGCTAAGTTTATAGCCTTAGACAAGACCGGTGAAAAAGTTGAATGACTCCTAAAATTTTCTTAAAGATATTTCATTTTGGCCCAAATCGTTGGCACATATATGCATATATTGCGATGGTCAAGCAACAATAGGAAGGGCTAGGAGCATTATTGATGTTTTATACTTCAATACCACACAATAGGGAGAGTGATTTGTGTGGTATCCAATTTTTCACATGCACAAATTATAGATGGACCTGGTTCTTCTATGTGTTCCTAATACTATTGTTGCGGAATAATAAGTACAGAAATTAAAGAACACAAGAATTTTTACGTGAAAAACAACCTGCTCAAAAGATAAAAAAAACCACGACCTACTATCCAGTAGGATTTTCTCCAAACACTTCACTACAACTCTGAACCAACAACAAAGTTTACAAACTCTTGAAAACCTAAGGATTAACTCTAATCCTTATAGAAACACGCCACAAGTTGTTGCGACTATTTCAAGTTAACTCTAACTTGAAAGATACAACACAGGTACCTAGTACAATTTGCTTCTAAGAAAGCTGAAAGGTACAACTCAAAACACCTACTACTCTTAGAACTAGAAATAAATACACATAAAACTCTTTATGGAGTTGGTTCTTCAATCTGGTCCGTGTAGCTTTAGGATCGCACTCTTAAATCTCACAGGAATTGCTCACAAAATGCCTTGCTATTTTGGTCTCAATTCGTGCTTAACTTCAGTATGTGTCGCTTGTAAAGGAGAACAACACTGGTATTTATAGAGTTAGTGAATAAAGATTAACTAGAGTTCTAATGCTTTACTCTTCCTTTTTGGAAGAGTTCTAGTCAACTTCAACTTCTAACTCTTCCCTTATCTTGGATAGAGTTCTCTTCAAGTAAGGAGACCTTCTTCTTATCAAATATGCAACCTTTTCGTTTAGGGAATATCGTATATAACCACTTATACTTATCCCTTGCACGTGCAAGCCTTTTGCTTGCTTCTGTCTGTCACCTGTGTACACTGTCCATGGACCTGGTTCATGTATGTGTTCCTTTGTCAATCATCAAAATCAAAACCGATCAGGTCAAAAAATTCTCCCTTTTTGATGATGATAAACTCAGTGCTTTTCATAAGCATGGAACCTGTTTCAACTCAACTCAACACCAACACAATGTAAGAACACTTTTCATTTAAAGTCACAAATCATCAAGGACCAAGTTCATTAGGTTATAAACATCATAGTCCAAAGCAAAGCACACTTTATCTTCCTCATTTTGGCATCATCGAAAAGTTGCATAAAGTTAAGTAACCAAATTTTAGCAGATATCACTCATGGCCACTGAGGCTACTTCAAATGCAATCATGGATTCAATTTTCTCTTTATCAATCTAAAGATATTAGCCATCTAAGAAATATCAACAAATTTTAGAGCAAATGCAGTGAATTTCATTGATTGGTAAGATCCTACCACAAAGCATAAGAAGAAATAAAAACATAGAACCATGAGAAAAAATAAAGAAATCTCACTTGGGTCACTGGTTACAATTGGGCTAGGGATGATTTAGGACTGGACCAGGTTCTTAGTTTTTTGCTTGAAGCAGTTTCAGCATATCTTAAAGAATACCACCATTCTTCTCCTTTTACTTTGCAAGATCACACTTGAGATAGTCTCTCTCAACCTCTACTTCAGCCAACCTAGTCTTCAATCGTTCAATCTCAACATCCTTAACCATTTTCTTCCATTATTCGAGCCTTTTGCTCTTTTTGGTAGACGTGGTTGTTTTACTCACAACTGAACCCTCTGCCACAATGTTTGTTTCTTGAGAAATATTTCTCTTTTTGGCACTAGGTATGGTTACTTCCACATCTTTATCTTCATCCTCATGAACCAGGTTCATCTCCTCAATCTGGACTACTCTACTTGGATTACTAGTTTTTTTTTCGAAATGACTTACTTGGCACTCTCAGCTAAGGCCTTTTTACATTGGCCTTATTCTGCTTCTTCTTCTTTTGATTGTAACTATCTAACACCTTTTTTCAACAGATTGGGACTCTTGTCTATTTTGGCAAGAGAAGGAACTGGTTCATGTAATCGTTTCCTTAACTTAACCAGCCCATCTGCTGTACTTTCATTACCAGAACCATCACATATCTCATGTGATTCTAACCTCATACTTTCATTCATAGTCTCCTTATTATCACTAATCTCTTTACTCCATACTACCATTGCACATGTCTCATCATGTAATCCATAACCAATGCGTGAATTAAATCCAGCCACTTGTTCTTCCACCCTTCCCCTCGCATCAACCTCAACACCCTCACTCTTTTTTTAATTTTATTTTTAAGTTTTACAACAATGTCTTCAGTAACAACATTTCCCTTTTCAATACCAGCCTCACACCCAACCAGAACAAACCCATTCTCAAGATTTTGTGCAATTGCAGAACCAAACTCAGATGTGAGAAACGTAGAGGTTACCTGTTCAGTTTCAGAAGAAACTGGTTCTTCCCCCTCAGTCGCAGACCAGATCATCAGAATTCTATGGTTTTTCTGCTTGATTGGCTTGTAGCATCTCACTCAATTTCGTAGCTTGTTCTTTACTGGACACTGTGTTGTATGCAATTATTTTGATATATTTTTTCTTGGGGGTTTGGGTGGTTAAAAGTGTGGGTGGAGTTCTTTGGGTGGTGAGTAAGGATTTTCAGAGTTTTTAGGATTCTATGGGTGTTTACCATTTGATCAGTTCAAAAACTTGAGAAAAATAGAGAGAGTTTTGAGGTTTTGGAGATTTTGATCTTTCGAAAAAATTTGAGACAAGAGGGTAGGGATAGATCAATTTAAAGATGAAAAGTTTGAGTGTGTAACAACAACCTTTTTGGAGGTTAGAAGTCTTTTCATATTGGGAGTTTTCGTTTGAAGATGCGTCAGACTCTTCCCCAAATATTTTGGCAATTATGGTGCATGGGACTCTTGATGAAACTAGTTCATTTGTAGCAAATTGGTTCAAAAGTAGTTTGGGATAAAGTGTGACTCTTTTCAGTTCATGATCTATATGCAGTTATTTCAAATTATGCGGAGTGTAGAATACATACCTTATAAGCTCGATGAACCAGGCTCTTCATTGAAAGTTCTCTTGTGTAAGACTTATTATTTCCAAGAAAATAAGGATAATATCATTAGACATTAGTGAGACATTTTAGCACATGGCACAAGAGTATACTAATATAAGTATGAAACTGAGCAATATTTAATCTGCTTATAAACAAAGTTCTCAAATTCCCCAACCAATCATTGAGTTAGAACTGGTTCTTATTAGGTGATATTAACAATCCCTAATTCTAACATGTTCCTTTCAAAGTGATCTCTACTCAAAGCTTTTGTGAAGATGTCAACTATTTGCTTATCAATAGCACAAAACCACAATGATCAAACCCTTTTCAAAGTTATCCCTCATAATATGATGCCTAACATCTATGTGCTTAGTTTTTTTGTGATGGACCAGGTTCTTGGTCATACTGATTACACTAGTGTTATCACATAAGATGGGAATACAACCTACATTAATTCCAAAGTCCATTAATTGTTGTTTATCCATAAAAATTGAGCACAACATGAAGCAACAACAACATACTCAGCTTCAGCAGCAGATAAGGCCACATAATTTTGCGTTTTGGTGGCCCAAGACACAAGACATGAGCCAAGAAAGTGTGCCATACTTGAGGTGCTCTTTTGTCCACAAGAAAACATGCATAATCAACATTTTCTACTAAGTTGAAATTACTACCTTTTGGATACCATAGGCAGAGATCAGTGGTGCCTTTTAGGTATCTCAAGATCCTCTTGACAACAGTCAAGTGAGACTTCTTTGGATTTGCCTAAAATTTAGCACAAAGGCCTGCACTGAAAATAATGTCAGGTATACTAGCCTTCAGATATAACAAATACCCAATCATGCCCCAATACATCTTCCAATCAGCAGATGAACCAGGTTCATCCATATCCAACTGTGGATGTTGCTATAGGAGTGTCAATTTCTTTGGATATTCCTTCCCCATTCTGTTGTTGAGGAATATGTTCATGGACATGTTCCCTCTAGGTTTGAGGATCAGTTCCTCTCTAGTCAGTTCCCCCTGGGTGGAAGTACGTGTTCCATCACATGTTCCTTCCTCTAGTGCAGCTTCAGACTGGGTTGTGGTTTCATTTGAGTCTCTAGCCAGCCCAATTGCTTCATCATCATGTTCCTGTCTCTCATAAAGAATATTAGTTTCATCAAAAACCACATGAACACTTTCTTCTACACACATAGTTCTTTTGTTATACATCTTATAAGCTTAACTATGTGAAGAATATCCAAAGAATATTCCCTCATCACTTCTGGGATCAAATTTACCTAAGGAGTCTTTACCATTATTTTGCACAAAGCACTTGCATCCAAATGCCCTATGGTGGGATATTTTGTTTTCTCCCTTTAAGTAACTCATAAGGAGTCTTCTCAACAAAAGTCTAGTCATGTACCTATTTATGATGTAGCATGCAGTGTTCATAGCTTCTGCCAAGAAGCTATAGGGCATTTTACTAGCAAGTAGCATAGTCTTAACCATGATATATGCCATGCTCATCACAAAATTCAGCAAATTTAGCATTTTCAAATTCAGTGCCATGATCAGACCTAATTGATTCAAGTTGATTACCTAGTTATTTCTGAGTTTTTCTAACAAAAGATGTAAACATGTCAAATGCTTCATCTTTAGATGTTAAAAATAATGTCCAAGTAAACCTAGAGTAATCATCAACAAGCACCATCACATATCTTTTACCTCATATGCTTAATGTTCTCATTGGACTACACATATCCAATGGACCAGTTCCTTCATTCTGGTGGTGCTTACCTCTTTCTTGCATTTAAAAGAGGATCTTACCTGCTTTCCCCTTGCACAAGCCTCACAAACTTTGTCTTCCTTGAACTTGATGTTAGGAAGCCCTATCACCAAGTCCTTGGAGACTAATTTGTTGAGTTGACTCAGACTTGCATGTCCAAGTCTCTTGTGCCAAAGGAGGGGATCATTGTCCAACACACTTAAACAAGTGAGTTCAATTTTTGGAGGTGTGGACAGATATACAATANATATATATATATATATATATATATATATATATATATATATATATATATATATATATATATATATATATATATATATATATATATATATATTGTTCACTCTTTTTCCCTGCAAAATAATCTTGTCAGTGGTAAGATTAATCACAAAATATTTGGTAGAGGTGAATGCCCAATTTACCTCTATCACATAGTTGTGATACACTAATTAGACTGTATTTAGGCCATCTATTAAGTAGCATTCTCAATTGAGTGAGAGTCAGTCTTACCTACCTTACCAACCGCAATGATCTCACCTTTCTTCCCATTTCCAAAGGAGACATTACCTCCTTGAGGTCCTCAAATGAAAGGAAATGGTTCATGCTTCCTGTCATGTGCTTTGAGTAACCACTATCCATGTACCATATTTTGTTGCTCCCCTTCACTTGGACCTCAGATTCCTCATCAGATTCTCCAATGGATATAAGTGCTTGTTCATCTCCATCATCATCATCTGAGCCTTCATCTGAGCTTTCTCCCCAAGAAGCAACCACAACCTTTGTTCTTTTTGGGTTGAACCTGTTCCTTCTTCCTGTTTCTTCGTTCAACTCTTTCCTTCTTTCATTCAATTTCCCATTGAGGGAAGTTTTTGATATGGTGATCAGTCTTCCCACACTTGTAGTAGCCCTCATTGGTCTGTTTTTCAGGAAACCTTGATTTGTTCTAGCTTCCACTTCTTGAAGGACCATTTCCTCTCATTAGGTACTTCTTGAAGTCCTTTGTGATCATAGTCATTTCATTTTCTTCTAGATCAGATCCTTCAATGATTCTGAGTGCCAGACTCCTTTCCTTCTTGGGTACATCCATCTTCATGGTTTGACTTTTGTTGTAGTTCTTCTTGTCATGAACATGTTCCTCCTTTTTGTTCCTTCTTTTAGATTTATCCTTTTTCAAATCGACTTTACACATAGGACAACTCTTGATCATGTGGTTATTTTTACCACATTTGAAGCATCCATCAGTCATCTGCAAGTGATCTTTTCTCCTCTCCTTCCACAAAGAATAATAGTGATCATTGAATAGTGGTGGCCTAGTGGTGGATTTCTCTTTACAGTTTTCAGGTAGTGCACTCATATTGATCTTTTCCTAATTGTTAGCCTCTTCAAGGATAACCCGCTCTGATACCAATTGATATTTTAGACTTCAATACCACTTAAGAAGGGGGGGGGGGGGGATTTGTGTGGTGTCCAATTTTTTGTGTGCACAAATTATAGAAGGACCTGGTTCTTCTATGTGTTCCTAATACTACTGTTGCGGAATAATAAGTACAGAAATTAAAGAACACAAGGATTTTTACGTGGAAAACACCCGGCTCAAAAGGTGAAAAAACCACGACCTACTATCCTATAGGATTTTATCCAAACACTTCACTACAACTTTGAGCCAACAACAAAGTTTACAAACTCTTGCAAACCTAAGTATTAACTCTAACTCTTATAGCAACACGCCACAAGCTGTTGCGACTACTTCAAGTTAACTCTAACTTGAAAGATACAACACAGGTACCTAGTACAATTTGCTTCTAAGAAAGTTGAAAGGTACAACTCAACATACCTACTACACTTAGAACTAGAAATAAAGATAGACACATAAAACTCTTTATGGAGCTGGTTCTTCAATCTGGTCCGTGTAGCTTCAGTATCGCACTCTTCAATCTCACAGAAATTGCTCACAAAATGCCTTGCTATTTTGCTCTCAATTCATGCTTAACTTCAATATATGTGCATCATTTGTAAAAGAGAACAACATTGATATTTATAGAGTTAGTGAATAAATATTAACTAGAGTTCTAATATTTTACTCTTCCTTGTTGGAAGAGTTCTAGTCAACTTCAACTTCTAACTCTTCCCTTATCTTAAATAGAGTGCTCTTCAAGTAAGGAGTCCTGCTCCTTATCAAATATGAAACCTTTTCGTTTAGGGAATATCATATATAACCACTTATACTTATCCCTTTCACGTGCAAGCCTTTTGCTTGATTCTGTCCGTCACTTGTGTACACTATCCATGGACCTGGTTCATGCATGTGTTCCTTTGTCAATCATCAAAACCAAAACCGCCCAGGTCAACAATTATGTATAACGGAAAATCTCGTCATATACGATGTAGGCATAAAACCGTTAGGCAACTATTCTCTAGCGAATTATCATAATTGACTACGTGAAGTCAAGCGATAATGTGTCGGATCCACTTATAAAATGCCTAACTAGAGAGGTAGTTGATAGATCATCGAGGGGAATGAGACTATGGCTGAGGACAAGTCATTGTGGAGGTAACTCTACCTAGAAGAATGGAGATCCCAAGATCTAGGTTCAAGGAGATCAAACAAAGTCATTAATGACGGTTCAACATTGTCAAATAAAATTTCTTTTTCGGTCCATTCTCGTGATGAGACAATGTTCAGTACCAAGGATAAATCGTTAAGGTTTTTTTAATAGTTTCTAAGTTTGATACATGATATATCAAATAGTGTATCTCCGAGATAACACGTTTAGGAATCACCTATGTAAGTGTGAAGTGTAAGCCGCTTCAATAAGAATTTTGTAAGGCCAATTCTCTACGCATTTATTAACCAGGTGATGTTCATGGCTGAAACGAACACAATAATGAGAATCAAAGACGGTTAAAGGTTGATTGTGTGACTTATGGTTGTCTAGGTATACATCAAAGTTCGACGGTTCAAAGATATCATATCTATCGATTGGCCGAGTATATTCGACATAAGTTTACTATGTAAAGTTCAAAGGGAAACCTACTTATCCAGATACCATTAAGCCTTACTTGCGAATCACACAGTATTTTCATGCATGTTTTTACACATATGTACATTCCCCATTCATGTGGGGGATTGTTTCGTTTTTATTAAGGGGTGTGAACGGGAAATGGAAGAGGCACCTCTTGGATTGCACATCTTCATCTCACCCTTTCATTGTCTATAAATTTAGAGGCTTGGCTTCATTTTTCATAGATGGAAAATCTGAAATTTCTCCTCTCTTTTTATATTGTTGTACTATTTTTTCAAATAAATAAAGTGTCAAGTGTGATTTGATCCATTTGTTGAGTTCGTTGAGGTTCTGTAACTTCATTTGCCAGTATTACAGAATAGCTATTCCGTTCTATCCTGGGAGGAAGTAATCCATAACCTGGGACAATAGTGAGGGGATTAAATTCCTTAAGGACACACAGGAAACTTGTAGGCTCTGAATTTTCTGTTTTCATTTATGAACTAACGTTTCTTTACTTCTTTGATTTTCTGACTTCGAACACAAATTACCAACAATTTCCAAATATATAAATTTTATTTTTAAAAACTTGAAGAATCTATGTTTGAGTTCATAGTCAAAGTTAAATACTTTGTCTTCATACTCCGAACTAGGCCAATCTTTTTGAAACAAATGGAGTATATAAAATAAGTCATCTGTCAATAGCTACTTTTATTCTTAACAGTGTTCAAGTTCTTAAAAACTTACTAACTAATTAATATTTACTTCTTGTTCATCCACATTCATTTCAATATATATTAAAAATTCAACTCCCTAAATAGTTATGTCGACATAAATAAGGACAAAAGGAATTACTTGCAGAAGAAACAAAAACTGTTTTCTCTTGAAGTAGCGTCATTGACTAGTGAATATGACTGGGACTTGTTATATGATCGAGTTTAACGTGAGACTATTGCCATGATATTGACAAGTTGTTAGAAGAAAGAAGACCACAAAACAAAATCTAAATAATGAATGGTTACTTGGAAGTCTGCAGTGTGCATTTTGTCGCATGTTTGAATGCAACGAAATTGAAAGAAACAACATGGAAAATATACATATCAAGTGCCTTAAATCATTTGAAGACTGGCCAATATTCTAATATTTTCTTCCGAAAAATTATTTAAGAGTTTAAGATATTATAAGGGAATGTTAAATCCTTGTAGGTCAAACAGTTACGGTAGAAATGACACCAGGTAGTCCCTCAGAACGCCTTGTTATTTAAGAATTAGCTAGTACGTCCTGAATTTCAGTTTTTTAAGGATAAAAATGTTCTGAATTGTCCTGAATTTAAAATATTTAGTTTAAAATTTCAGGACAAAATAAGCATTGGCTAATCTCTAAATAGGGAGATTTGCAGTCGCACCTTATATTTGTGCCACCTTTTAACTTATACCCTATTTTTAAAAATTATTGATTTGGTAGGCAGTTGACAAAAAATCGGTAATAATATGACACTTATACCCCCGATAAATCGCGTGATCTACAACCTCATTCATGAAAAAGATCTCCTCATCTCCTCTCAGCAGCTTTATCAAAAAACCAGAAACTTCATCCTAATGCATGCTAAAGTTATTAGCATCAAGCTAAAACTTCATGCTAATATAGCATGGATTTGTTTTACATTGAAGCTAAAACTTCATGCTAATTCATGCTAAAGTTATTTATCCTACAGTCTACAGTTTTGTCATGAGTTTTATCCGAAACTTCAATCTAGACATGCTGAAATTATATAGTTCTTTTCTAAGACTTCAGTTCAAACATGCTGAAGTTATTTAGTTCATTTGCGAAAACTTCAGACTAAACATGCTTAAGTTTTTGTCTTGCAGTATGTAATTTTCTAATGAGTTTTTGCTAATGCATGCTGAAGTTATTTAGTTCATTTGCGAAAACTTCAGACTAAACATGCTTAAGTTTTTGTCTTGCAGTATATAATTTTCTAATAAGTTTTTGCTAATGCTGAAGTTATTTAGTTCATTGCTAAAATTTCAGATTAAACATGCTTAAGTTATTTAGTTCATTTGCGAAAACTTCAGACTAAACATGCTTAAATTTTTGTCTTGCAGTATGTAATTTTCTATTGAGTTTTTGCTAATGTGCATGCTGAAGTTATTTAGTTCATTTGCGAAAACTTCAGACTAAACATGCTTAAATTTTTGTCTTGCAGTATGTAATTTTCTATTGAGTTTTTGCTAATGTGCATGCTGAAGTTATTTAGTTCATTTGCTAAAACTTAAGACTAAACATGCTTAAGTTATTTAGTTCATTTGCTAAAACTTCATACTAAACATGCTTAATTTATTTAGTTCATTTGCTAAAATTTCATGCCAAAACATACTGAATTTTTGTCCTGCAATCTATAGTTTTGTCAATAGTACACAGATTCTTCAAAGAGGATCTGGTTTTGATTCCAGAGGTTGGATCAGTGATAATGTTCTCAATAGGGTGAGAACTTTGATATATGTATGGTTTCACAACCAACTGGTTACTCCTTGAAGTTCTTTTAGTGCCTTGTTGTGGTGGAACAGGATCAGGTCCAGGTTCCAATGAGGTTTGGAAATTAATTTGTTCAGTTCCACCTGTCATGTTGCCAGGGAGGGATGAACCTGTTCCATCACCTGTTCCTTCCTCCAGTGTTGCTCCAGTTTGGACTGAGTTCCTGACCAGCCCAATTTCTTCATCCTGTTGTTCCTGTCTCTCAGAAAGAATGTAAGTTTAATCAAAAACTACATGCACACTTTATTCAACACACATAGTTCTTTTGTTATCGACTTTATAAGCCTTACTATGTGAAGAATATTCCAAGAATACTCCCTCATCACTTCTGGGATCAAACTTACCTAGGGAGTCTTTACCATTGTTGTGCACAAAGCACTTGCAACCAAAAGCCCTAAGGTGAGATATATTTGGCTTTCTACCTTTAAGTAACTCATATGGAGTCTTCTCTACAAGTGGTCTAGTCATGCACCTGTTTATGATATAGCATGCAGTATTAATAGCTTCTGCCCAGAAGCTATGAGGTAGTTTACTAGAAAAAAGCATAGTCCTAGCCATATCTTCAAGTGTCCTATTATTTCTTTCAACCACTCCATTTTGTTCTGGAGTTCTAGGAGCAGAAAAGTTGTGATCTATGCCATGCTCATCACAAAATTCAATGAATTTAGCATTTTCAAATTCAATGCCATGATCAAACCTAATTGATGGAAGTTGATTTCCTAATTGTTTTTGAATTTTTCTAACAAAGGAAGTAAGCATGTCGAATACCTCATCTTTAGATGTTAGAAACAATGTCCAGGTAAATCTAGAATAGTCATCAACAAGCACCATCACATATCTCTTACCACCCCTGCTTAAGGTTCTCATAGGACCACAAAGATCCATATGGACCAGTTCCATCGATCTGGTGGCACTTACCACTTTCTTGCTTTTGAAAGAGGATCTTACCTGATTCCCTCTTGTACAAGCCTCACAAAATTTGTCTTCCTTGAACTTAATGTTAGGCAGATCTATCACTAAGTCCTGGAGACTAGTTTGTTAAGTTGACTCAGACTTGTATGTCCAAATCTCTTACGCCAAAAGAGGGGATCACTGTCCAGCACACTTAAGCATGTTAATTCATTTTCTAAGAGTGTGGATAGATCTATGATGTATATATTGTTCACTCTTTTTCCCTGCAAAACAATCTTGTCAGTGATAAGATTTATTACAAAATATTTTATAGAGGTGAATGCTACTAAGTTACTTCTGTCACACAGTTGTGACACACTGATTAGGCTATATTTCAAGCCATCTATTAGGTAGACATTCTTAATGGAACGAGTGTTATCCTTACATACCTTACCAACCCCAATGATTTCACCTTTATTTCCATTTCCAAAGGAGACATTTCCTTTGAGGTCCTTAAGTGAAAGGAACTGGTCCTTGTTACCAGTCATGTGTTTTGAGCAACCACTATCCATGTACCATATTTGTCTACTTCCTTTTACTTGAACATACAAAAGAAAATCAGGGGTTAGTCTTAGGAACCCAAACTAGTTTGGGTCCCTTTCTATAAGCAAAAGGATGAATTAAATTCTTTTTATCCCGATTTGGTAATCAATTCTTCCCTCGAACAAAACTTTTATTCTTTTGATTGGCCTGCTCTTTTGCATTGCATTCACTTTTATAGTGACCAGTCTTATCACAGTGGGTACAGATTTTATTCTCAGGAAAGGTGAGGTACTTGATTTTAGGATCCCATTTAGGCAGCTGATTCCCAAAGCCAAGTCCTTTCTTATTGCTACTATGATGTTCATGTAGCCATGTCAAAGCATCGGAGGATCTGTTCCATTTACAAGTTTTGTCTAGTTCATGCTTGACCTCACCAAATTCCTCCTTCAACACTCTTATTTGTTCATCCTTCCTATACAACCCATCTTTTGGTTTACCTCCATTTTCTTCTTAGGTGAGTTGAGAGTTGTCAGCTATCTTCTTATTGGTTCCTAGTTTCAGTTTTAGATTTTCAGATTTTAACTATAGGATATTTGTCTCAAGTGGATGAACCTGGTTCTTCAGAGCAGTGTTTTCACTTACAGTCTCACTTACTCTGAGTTCTAGGTTTTTACACTTTTCTTTTAAAATTACACACTCCTTAGAAAATTGTTCCTTTTCCTTATTAATTACTTCAGATTCATCAATAAAGTCTAGCAGTAATTTAGAGAGTTTTTCTTTGGACAGGAATTTAATCTTGTCTTTGAGATGAAATATACTTACCTCATATTCCTCATCTGATTCACCAATTTCCATAAATGCTTGCTCGTCTTCATATTCATCATCTGACTCCTCATCTGAACTTTCTCCCCAACTAGCGACCATAGCCTTTGTTGATACTTTGTTTTTCTTGGGATAAACATGTTCCTTCTTCTGATTACTTCGTTCAGACCTTTCCTTTTCCATTCAACTTCCCACTGAGGGCAGTTCTTGATGTGATGATCAGTCTTCCCACATTTGTAGCAGCCCTCATCAGTTGATTTTTCCGGTACCCTTGCCTTGTTGTAGTTTCCACCTCTTGCGGAGCCCTTTCCTCTCATAAGATATTTCTTGAAATCCTTGGTGATCATAGCCATTTCATCTTCTTCCAGATCTTCTCCTTCAGTGATTCTCAATGCCAGACTCCTTTCCTTCTTGAGAACATCCATATTCATTATCTGCCTTCTAAGTTCATAGGCAGTAAGATTTCCAATTAGCTCATCCAGTTTTAGAGTTGCAATGTTCTTGGATTCTTGAATTGCAGTGATTTTGCTCTCCCAAGATACTGACAGAACCCTTGTCAAAATCTTCTCAACCTTGTCTTCCTCAAGAAGAGTCCTTCCAAGAGATTTCAGTTCATTAGTCAATGTAGTGAACCTAGTGTACATCTCTTTAATAGTCTCTTCTTCCTTCATAGAGAAATTCTCATATTGAGAATATAGTAGAGTACCTCTAGATCTCTTCACTTGAGCAGTTCCTTCATGAGCCACTTGCAAAGTATCCCAAATTTCTTTGGCAGTAGTACAACTTTGAATTCTACTGTACTCATCTGGACCAAGTCCACAAACAAGCCACTTCTTGGCCTTAGCATTTTTCTCCCACTTTCTCAAATCCTCAACAGTGCAGTCAGCTCTTGTCTTTGGCACATCTACTCCTTCAGCATTTGTCTTCATGGTGGACAAAGGACCATTAGTAACAATATCCCATAGTTCGTAGTCTTCTCCAATTATATGGTCTCTCATCATTTCTTCCACCAAGAGTAGTACCGGCCATTGAAGAATGGAGGCCTAGCCGTTGATTGTCCTTCCCAGTTCCCAAGTGGTGCACTCATCTTGATCTTTTCCTAAGGTGTTAGCCTCTTCAAGGATAACCCTCTCTGATACCAGTTGATGTTCTAAACATCAATACCACACAAGAGTGGGGGTGATTTGTGCGGTGTCTGATTTTCGCGTGTACTAGTTATAGAAGGACCAGGTTCTTCTATGTGTTACAACCCCTATTGTTTGCGGAATAATAAATACAGAAAATAAAGAATACTGAGATTTTTACGTGGAAAACACCTGGCTCAAAGGTGAAAAACCACGACCTACTTCCCAGTAGGATTTTCCCAAACTCTTTTACTAAATTAGTGAGCCAAACAGCATTTACAAAAACTCTTTTGTAAACTTAGGATTACCTATAATTCCTTTGTGGCAAACTAGCCTCTAGCTATTTGCGACAAACTCCAAATTAGCTATAACTTCAAACTACTCGGTACCTATTATAGACGCTTCTAGATAAAGCTGAAAGGTACAAGTTGAAATCACCTACTAAAAGTAAACTAGACTAAAAGACAACAGTTAGAACTGATTCTTCTAGCTGGTCCAAATAGCTTCAGAGTCGCACACTTAAATCTCACACGAACTGCTTGTAAAATTGCCTTGCTAATTTTGCTCTCAATTCTTGCTTAACTTTTGCTTTTGTGCGTACCTGTAAAATAAGAACAATCTGCAATATATAGGATTAGTAGACGAGAGATGTTCTAGAGTTCTAATGCTACTCTTCCTTGATGGAAGAGTTCTAGTTAATCTCAGCTCCTCGAATTCTTCCTTATCTTTGATTATGTTCTTACTTAATAAAGAGTCCTTCTTATTATTATTTTGCAATCTTTTCGATCAGGAGATATCTCTTTAATTCGCATATTTCTTTTATCTCTTGCATGTGCACCTCACGTGCATTTAACTCTGCATGTGTCTATGTCTCCAGTGATGGACCTGGTTCATCTTTGAGTTCCTTTGTCAATCTTCAAAATCATTCAATTTCTTGGGCCAACATAACATATATGACCTACATATTTACCCACCCTCCCAACATTAGTGGCTCCCCATTTGTCTATATCATAAATTTCCTTTAAGATCTTGGCCAGCTAGCTACCTCTCGAACGTTAAAAACTTTAGAGAAGAATATGAAGCCACCTGACTTTGTTGCTTCGACTCCAACACTCGCATACATGCAATAATATATTGGTTAAAATATAGCTAAATAATGAAAATCTTTATTTGCATGTGTTTATTTTCTTTTTGACATGGGACTAAGTTAATTTAAGAAGAATTATATATATATATATATAAAGTAAACAATTAATATGGTGCAATGAAAAAAAAGATGCATACAAGTAGTAGCCATTGAACTCCGCCTGTGTGGCTTGCGCATAGTGTCTGTCCCAAAGCTAGATAAAGGAAGAAGGTTACAGTAGGCTGATCGCAACATAAAACTAGTCAATTTCATGATGAATTTTAAGAAGGTTACAGTAGGCTGAGTGTAATTGTTGTTGTTGGTATATTATTAAATTAAGACGGACTTAAATAGAGCGACATAAATAGTAAAGATTAATATATACTCAGTCGCCCTAGTTACTATGCTTGTACGAATTGAGCATCAAATAAACGGAAAAAAAATACCGGGATATATTTAAAAAAGTGAAAATAATAGAAGTCAACGAATACAGCCTGTTAGGTAAGTTGTTGTCACGACATTACATTTGTACGTTTCATATTGAATTAGGATACCATAGAGTAATTTATAGAGAATACATACAAGAAATGATTTGAAGATTTACTATACATATATAGAGAAAACCGGAAAAGACATGGGAAAATGGAAAGCGACAACTTCTAAAAACATACTAACAGATTTGGAAGTGACTCGTCTTCCATATCCATATATACTCTATTCTACATGAAATCCTCCTAATTATTCCTGTTCTACATGTGAACTTTGTCTCCTCTAGATAATTATAATTAAATAAAACATTATATATATATATATACACACATATATATATATATATATATATATATATATAAGTTTCAAATCTTAAGTGGTCTGATCTAATAGCCAATGAAGTGTGGTAAAACAACGAAAAATCAGGGTTTCATCAATGTTAAAAAAAAACGTATAATTTCTTTTCATCTTCCTATACTTTATTGTGATAGAGTTATTTAATACTTATATTGGTCTGAATTAAATAATAGTAGGTATTCAATAACATAATCAAAGCATTTCCAAACTGGCGCGTGAAAATTATTGGTTGAAAGTTTTACATAGTTCAAAACCGGCATCGGCATGCTTTTGTGTTCCTATTAATCTATTATTACTATTAATTAATATCTACAGGAAATGTTTCTTTGTTTATAATTTGATCCATTTCTTCAGGTATATCTGCACATTCTCAGGATATATACAACTCAAACCATATGTCAACTGCCATAACCTTCAACTTGGCGTAGGAACTCGAACTAATAGATATTATATTTTCAATGATAGGCTTTTGCCTCCAAACTTTTATTCTTGATTCTTGTTGTCTTTGAGGATATTATATATATATATATATATAAAAACTTGCCCTCTTGCTCAAAGTCGTTCGAGCTTTTTCTGGGAGTATGGAATTTAATGTGTAATCTCAGCATTCAATGTGTTTCGGACGGGACGGCACTCGACATCTATTAAACAGGCGGGCAACTGTGTGACAACACTACATAGAACATGAGCTATTTTGCATCATATCTAAGGGATTCCTCGGTTCGGGCCGAAGAATGATATATAGGAAGTTAAAAGGGGTTAGAACAGCAGTTACATGAAGTCATCAACTTATCATTCATTTTGGTCTTTCTTTTCTGTGCCAATCTGCAACAAGAAGCAAGTAGAAAATATTAGTTAATCTTTGGTTGCTAATCAAACTGAAGACAAAGAGATGTGGGACAAATTTTGTTAACGGCAACAGTCCAACCCCACCCCACGAGAAATAAATTAAAGAAAAAAAAAGCATTTCGTCTAACTGAAACAAGAACAGATATATATACATGTCTTTCTTTAAATTTTCTTATTATGAAAAAAAGATAATTAAGTTCATTTAAAAAATAGTTTAAATACAAGACAACAAATAGGTCAAAGAGCCAAAACCAAATATATCAACAACATCGAACGGCTAGGATTGAACAATCAGTAGGGATATCTTTGGCCCACTAATTTTGGCCCAGGACCACATCCATGATCCAACCCATATGACGAAACAAACAAAAGAATAAAGGGATAGGATTAAAGACGTCGCATGGGGCAAATACATTACATGGAAATGCATATATTATTTTTTAACTTTCTTTTGATGTCTCGTCCTACGTTTGTTATCTGTATTATTGTATGACTAAATTTAATAAAAGTAAAAAGTTTCTTAATAAAGGCGAGCCCTAAACTCGAACTCGAAATCTTGCTTTAAAGTTGAAAAAATACTTAAGCAGAGCTCAAACCCGAGATATTATCTTTTGATCTTTGCCACACTATTTCACCATTTAAAGTCTCTGTAAAGTCTTATCCACGTAACATAATTTCCTGCAAAAGTCTCTACACCAAGTGGGCTCTGTAGAATTTCAGAGTCATTTGCTATTTCAATCTAAACATACATTTTTCATTCATATAGCCATTCCCCTATAGGATCGATAAATTCTTCAATTTATATCTGCATCATACTACAGTAATTCATTCACGTGAAAACCTTTTTTTTTTTGTTTTTATTTTTTTCAAGTAGCATTGAAGATATTTTAAATATTTACATAGCACCAATTTATGCAAATAACACTCCTCTGACGCACACTAGGGCACAAAACTCATGCTTTAATCAGAATAGAAACAGACTTTTTAGCCACACTTAAAGAAACTTTTATTTAAAAATACAAATAAATAAAAAGTACTCCTCGACTATCCAAAGATTATAGGTTTTAGATAAACTTTTTCTCAAAAATACTTCTTCAAATAATTTGAAAAAAAAATTGTCCTACTGCCACGAAAAGTCACTATTTCATCCTCCAAATTAATTAGTCACTCACTGATGAAAGGAGTTGAGGTATATAGTAGTAGTAATTCAGAAAATATATACTTTAAGTAACTCATTAAGATCACCCTAGAGTGTGGTGAAAAGAAAGAGATATTTTCAAGTCATAATCAAAGTCTCGGGTTTAAGCCACGTAAATTATTGATATGAAGTGTTTTTTCCTATACGGACTTTAATGGACTTGGATCAAAATAAATACAACCATAAACACCATTTAAGATCAGTTTAAATTCGTAGTTACCATACTTGATAACTTTAGCTTTATTCGCATCTTTCCATAAGAAGACGAGTCAAAGAAAACATTGATACTCCGTTTGGATCATTGTTACCCATCGCTTTATTTTACCATTATCCATTGGATCATTTAACCCTTATTCATTGGATCATCACAATAGCCAATAGGAGTTGGCATGCACATTTCTTCTTTTATTTTACCCTTATTCATTAATACTCTGTATGGATCATTGTTATCCATCGTTTTATAATATATTGTACTATATTATCTTATAAATATAATATTTAGATAAATTGTATTGTTTATAATTGTTAAATAATATTTTACTGTTTGGTTTGACTATATCGTATTATACTGTAACTGATAAGTTTACTAAAATATCCGCAATTGTTTAAATATTCAATTTATCAAGAATTACGCATAAAAATAATTTAAGAAAATCTCTCTCTCTACTAATTTATCACCAAAATGTCTTATAAATAGATTAAACAGTTAAATTCATGTAAATTCTAACAAAATTAGTGGAGCAAGTTAATAATATTTAATACAATAATAAGTATACTCCATTCTTCACTAGATCATAATAATAATAAAATAAAAAGTAAAATATTAAAGAACTATGATAAAGAAAGGAGCGAGAATTGGCCGAAAAAAGAAACAAAGATAATTATAGTTGAAGTTAAAATCAAACTAGGAGAAAAAACGAAACAAAAGCAGGCAAAAAACCTTTGACGTTGGAGTTGGAAGTGATAGAAGTTCTGGAAAAAAAAAAGGACGAATATAAAGTAGGTTATAGTTTGAAGATTTGGAGTTAAAATTAAAGAAAAAGTAAAGGGTAAAATAGAATTATGGAGTAATAAGTTAGGGCATAATAGGAAAGAAAAATAGAAAACAATCCAACCACACTATATCGGCTGTTTTAAAAAATAAAACTTTTCATTATTCCAGAATAATAGATTTAACAATACAATACAATTAATTTTAATGAAACAATCAAAACAAAATATTATTCTGCGATAATTATACAATACGATACAATGTGTAACAATCATCCAAACAAGCTGTAAATACTTTACACACAGAAAAATAAAAGAGATCTTAACACAAATAACCAGCTATTTTTAGTTTAAACACTAAGTGAGGGGCTATTTGAGTTAATTCTTCAAAATAAAAATAAATAAATAAAGCCAAGGACATCTTGAGAGTTGAGATCATTGAAACTCAAATTAAAGAACAGCTGCAAAGATAGATAAATCTAAAAAACACAATAAAATAGCACCAAATATTACAATTTTATATATAATTAGTTAACTCTCTCACAGGGCACAAATATTACCTAATTAACGCCACTGCGAGAAAAATTACAATTATAGACTTCTGAGATTTACAAACACAGAAACCTTACACGTCACCAGGTTATGATCCCAAAAGCCCAAAAAAAAAAAAGACAGAAGCAATAAAGCAGATTCCTGAACTTCTGTATAAAATTTTTACTTCAGACAACCTAGCTAGCTCCGCCTAGACTTATATTCCCAACCTACCGACTCGACTTGCTCTGTCTCTTCCAGAGGCGGAGCCGATATTTGAACCTTATGGGTTCGGACTAAATTGACTAAATTAATAAGTTTTATATATTTAACACAAATATAGTACATGATTTGGAAAAAAGTTACTAGGTTCATCTGAACCCACTTCTGGTACTTTAACTCCGCTCCTTGTTTTTCTTTCCATTTTACCTCAGGATGGACGAAGTTAGAGATACGAAAACATCTTCATCACAAGGAATTGTGAGACCCATATCGTGATCAAAACCAAATTCTTCTTCTGCACGTTGAAGAAGGCTAAGAAATTCAGGTTCTGACAAAATGGAAATAGGAACAATATATCTTGTTCTATTTTCTCCAACGTAAACTACAAAATGCCCTTTTGGTACGTCTAATGGAAGCCCTAATTGCTCGTCATTATATGAGCCATTTTTCTTACCCAAACTTGAACATCTTTTCAAGATTTGCTTCAACATTGCTGTTTGTGACAACTTGTTTGGTTTCCTAATGGCCATTTTTTGAGGGAAAGAAGATTTTTAGCAACTTATTTTTTTGGAAGAGAAGGGAATGAAAAAAAGAAGAATATTTAAGACTTGGGAAACTGAGTGTTGTGGAAATGAAAGGAGTTTGAGGGGTATTTAAATAGAGAAGTTTTGAATTAACACCACCCCCTATCCCCACCCAGGGAGGTGAGAGGAGAATTTCAACTAGAGAAAAAGAATAAATGAAAAATTTACATTCTTTAGGGGCGTTCAAAACCGACCCAAAATTGAAAACCAAACCGTAAAAGTAACTTAATGACTTATTAGTATCGGGTTGATGGTTTAACGGACGAGGAATAAATTTAAATTTTTTTATTAGCGATTTAACGATTTGGGGGCGGATTATTCAATTTTCTTAACGAATATATATATATATATATAAAGTTGCAATTTCATTTGCTGAATATGTCTTCTTACATTGTTTTTGATAAGGCAAAGGCACTGTTAAATGTCCTACATAATTGTCTTTTTCTTAAGTTTCTTTTATTTGGTTTCTGTAAATTCGATTTAGCAGTATTGAAAGATACTCTGAAGCATATTGTTGACTTAAGGTAAAATACCAATAGCCTCAAAGAGTTTCTTTTTATTATTTTTCCACTAGTTGCATAGTTATAATGAGGAATTCTTTACTACACTGTAATCATTAGTCCTTCTGACATAAGAAAATAATCCTCTCTCGTATAGATTGAACTAGGTCGATAAATCGTCTGATTACTGCCCGATAATAATTAAATCGATATTAATTTGTTCGATATCTTATCGGATGGCTAGCAGATTAATATATTTAAAAGTCGATAACCGATAAGCCGAACCGTTAAAAATAAATAACCGTCCGATAAGCAGCCTAACTGACAAAGTATAAAATATTTATGTTATTAGGGCAAAATTGACCTACTAAACCAGATCAGTATTCCTTAGAGGTCGATCTAGCATTTGAAGTTTATAAATTCTGTTGATTCCTCTCTTGCCATCAAGCCTGCAACTCATTTATGATATTAGGTTTGCAATTTTTTATATATACTATATACATTTAATAGATATCTCAATATTTAAATATACAAAATTGGGGTCAAAGTTTCTGAAATCTACTAAAGTTGTACTATATGTTGTACATCTGCCTATGTTATTCATAAGAAGTTTGATAAGACAACCTAAAAAATAAAGTGATAACATACTACAACCGATTAAATTGATTTGATGTGGTGTAAAAGTTCTTAGCACTATGTATATAAATTAATTTTATTAAAAAAAAAAAAAAAAAGGGGGGGGAGAGAGAAACAAAACCATGTGGGGTTGGGGTGTTTTCCGAGGGAGTGAAAGGCTCAAATGCAAATGTTCATGTTGGAAGCAAATGCCTTGGTTTTATTACCTGTTGTAGCCTTACATCAAAACATATTGGTCCCTTTAGCTCTGTTTTTTATAATATCAAAAATATATTTTTTCTTTCCCAAAAATAAAATAATGAAGAAAAAATAATAATCAGAAATTCCAATCACTTTGTTGGGAAAAGCCGTTGTCCTGTTTCAACTGATTAAGAACCTTCCTAACAAATTTCAAGAGTACATTATAATGCAATTCCTTTTTTTCAACCACATTCTTTGTCTTGTGTTAGAATAGAAAATGTAGCAGAGACGAATACTATTATCCCTAACTTGCCTATTTAATTTTGTTGTTGACTTGACTACACAAAATAATTGATTTGAAATTTCAGTTCGAATACTTCCTTTCTTAATATAAAAATATATTGGCTATTTCTTTTCAAATGCCTAACGTGTTACTTAGGACAACTAAACAATCAAGTTTGATATGTACGACATACCAAATTCATACGATGGAACTTAGTTTGTTTACTAAGCCCGATATTATCATTATAAGAGTAGAAAATTGGACCTCATTGGACTTGTTAATTTGATGTAAAAAAGATTACCTAATACATTTAGCTGCATTTGATGAACAAATAAATGGCTAAGATAATTTGCAGAGTATTAAGGGAAGTGAAAAATAGAAAAAAGGAAGAGAAAGTGTTGGTTTCCATGTCAAAGGTGTAATTACCGAGCATTGATCCGGCATACGAAGTATCTCGCGTTCACGCAAGGTCCGGGGAGAACTGCATCCCATAGGTCTGATATGGTCTACCATGCAAGCATTCGTTGCTGATTTCACGGCCCGATCATGTAACCTATAAGTCACACAAAAAAAACTTAATTGTTTCCCCAAGAGTTTAAGTTATGTACATTGACAATGTATACTATCAAAATAAAGACAAAAACGACTAATATGTGACTCGCTATGTAGCAAGCCTGATATGCAAACATGAGAAATAGAGTAATAATCGGTTAAATTGCAATAATATAATGTATATTTTTCTACCACTATCAGAGTATATAATTTAAATCTATTCAAGCATGATAGATGGTACAGATAACAAATTGACAAAGATGGTGCAGAGCCGAAAGTATAATGTTTTATCTAAATTCTTCCATTCTACGAGAAATATTGTAATCCTAAGAGATTAAGATTTCTGACATTTGGGATCTCTCTTTCCCTGTTATGTCCATTTCATTGCAGCCATCTCTATTATATATGAAACTGCCGCATACATAATAACTATATAAACCTAAACATTGTCCAATGGGGCCTCACTTAAACTAAGGCCACATTACAAAATATAGCAAGACAGTCCCATAAAAAATCGACTCATTAATCTTGTAAAACCAGAAATAATTAATAATCCATCACTTACTAATTAATTGCCGTAGAAATATTTTTCATCCTAGTGGCGAATTCAACAATTAATCATCACGAGTTAAGTATAGCATTCGATAGAACCTAATGATTCGGAAAACATTCTATATTATTTATGTGCTAGAGTATATTTCAAAACCCGCTCTTTCAACTCTGTATTCACAACGTCTAAATTTTCGGGAAAAATCAGGAGGACATGCAGTAGTAGCAAAGTTAAGAATTTTTCAAGGATATTTAAATTCGAAAGAAATGAAAATAAATTTCGACAAAAAGTGTTAAATATGTATTATATATCTCTAAAACGTAATATTTTACTCATATATATCATATAATTTTTCGACGAAAAATAGTCAGTTGACCACCGATATGACCATGGGTTCGCCATTGAGTACAGAAGATATAGCTTTAGGTCATAGTAGTATTTATTATTGTTACGCTTGTGATTCTATACGAATTAGAATGGACAGAAAAAGTATCAGGAATTCACATGCATGTGTTTATATATGGATTCAAATTTTGCAGGTCTTTTCTTTCGCGTACTTCTCATATATACAATGCTCTCCGTATATATGTCTTTTAAATATTTTTCCAAATTTATCGTCCTCTTTTCACTTAATCATAATATTATAAATGTGTACATGAAAGACAATATCTTACATTATACTTAGTTTAAACATCGAGTGCAAGTAAATTTTTTACGGTGCTATTTGATTGCATGCAACCTCTTCATATACGTCTGTTTCAAAACAATATGATTAGCTTCTGTTAGCATTGTTACAACTTGATCTAATTAATAAATTATAAGGACTTCTCACCTAGAAAACTGATTAGGACTTAATCGTCAGGCAGAGGCGGAGCTAGGATTTCAAGTTTATGGGTTCGAAATTTTAGTCGTTTTGAGTTATTAGGTTCTAAATTAATAATAATGAATTCTTTTAATACAAAGATCGAACCAAAGCTACTAGGTTCAACCGAACCCACTTGAGACACTCTAGCTCCACCCCTGTCACCAGGGTGTAAAAGACTCTAACCCTTAAGAATAATATCCCAACTTTTCCAATAAAAAATCACGCTCCATACATTTTGAACTACTACATGTTATTTACCCCCTTTTCACATGACTCACCCCGACTATCTATAGTTACTATCAAAACATCCGAATAGAAAAGCTCGAGATGATCTCCAATGGCGTAAAAGGAGACTTGGAGAAGAAGACAAAAGGAGAGAGCATTTGCGAAAAGAAAGGAGATGTCTTTTTATAAATGAAAGTCTCAATTGCAACTAGCTCAATAGAGCTGTATATATACAGTGCAAAAATCAAAAGAGGGTAAATTAATCTAACCAACTAACTAATTTCCGGAAATGGCTAACTAACTACCTAACTGCTTGGTACTACTCCTAATGTTGTAAGTACAACTGATCCAAACAATTATAAATAATAAATTGTTTTCATATTCTAACGATCTCAATACCCCCCCCCCCCCAAGT
>ML351311.1:0-68877 GCA_005239505.1 Nicotiana paniculata | reverse complement strand
AAATAAAGCAGTAAAGCTGGGTTGCCTCCCAACAAGCGCTTGATTTAACGTCGCGGCACGACGTGAATCGCTTTCTGCCTCCATTTCGAACTTATGAATTGTGCCCCCAATTTGGCATCAAGTTTTCGGTTATGCTCCAAGGGTGGTGGAACAAATATAATTGGCCCAAGAAACCATTGTATTATTTTATACTTCTTGGCTTATAGATGAGGTATGTCGTCCTGTCTTTCTCGCACAAAAAATTTCAGAATGTAAGTATCATGTTCCTCATTCCTTGACTCCTCAATCGGCTCAGATGACTCTATTTCCATATCCTCATCCAAGAACAATGTGGAAAAGTGTTTGGAGTGAGGAACAATGTGCTAAAACACATGAACTGCAGGACTTTCAACATCCTCAACAACAATAACTCTAGAGTCGATTAAATATGTATCCTCAACGTCCCTGGTTGACTCTAGTACTACTTCTTCAACATCGANACCCCCCCCCCCCAAGTTGGAGGTGAGGTCGCCACTGCCAACTTGCTGAGGATGTCGGAATGCTTAATCCCAGTTAATGCCTTTGTCAAGATGTAGACAAGTTGATGATCGGTCCTAATGTGATGCCGGGAAATGAGCGCTTCTTACTGTTTATTTCTAACAAAATGGCAATCTACTTCAATATGTTTCGTTCGCTTCCTTGCTAGGTGAAGTGCCGATTGGCTATCATAAAATACTATAATAGGACTTGAGAATGGAATTGTGAGTTCTTCAAGTAGTCTTTGTAACCACACCAGTTCATCAACTACTTTTATGATAGACTTGTATTCTGCTTCTGCTGATGACAAGGAGATGGTCTCTTGCTTCTTTGATTTCCAGCTAATAGGGCTATTTCCCAGTAAGACAACATATCCAGTGACTGACTTCCTAAAATCTGGGCATGATGCCTAATTAGAGTCACAGTATGCTCTCACTGTATAATCAGCATCCTTGGAGAAGAAAACTCCCAGTCTGGGATCAGCTTTCAGGTATCTCAATAAGTGGTAGGTTGCCTTCAAGTGTGGTTCCCTTGGATCTTGCATGAACTGGCTTAGATTCTGAACACTGAAGGCTATGTCTAGTATTGTATTAGTCAGAAAATTCAATTTCCCAACCAACTTTCTGTAACAACTAGGATCTTATAGAGGAGCTCCTTCCCTTGCTTTCAACTTTACATTTGGATCAAGAGGTGATGACAAGGAACTACAACTGAGACAGTTATACTCTTTTAAGAGATCACCCACAAATTTCCTCTGGGAGACAATGACCCCATCTTCTTTATAAAGGATCTCAAGGCCTAGAAAATACTGAAGTCTTCCTAGATCTTTAATTTTGAAGCTATGATGTAAGAACTTTTTCAGGAGTTTCAGTTCTTCAAGGTCTGTCCCTGTGAGTATCACATCATCAACATACACTGCAACATATACCATGGATGTTCCACTCTTTTTGTAGAAAAGTGAATACTCCTACATGGAATTCTCATAACCTCCGGAACACAATGCTTCTGTCAACTTTGCATACCATTGTCTACTGGCCTATTTCAAGCCATATAGAGACTTGTTTAGCTTACAGACTAGTCATGTTTTAGGAACTACTAATCCAGGAGGGACTTCCATAAACACTTCTTCATTTAAATCATGAAGAAAAGCATTGTTCACATCTAGTTGAAACATGTCCCATCCTCTCTTGATTGCCACTGCTATGAGTCCTCTCACAGTGGTCATTTTCACCACTGGTGAGAAGGTTTCTGTGTAATATATCCCTTCTTGTTGTGTGTATCCTTTTACTAACAAACGAGCCTTAAACCTTTCAATACTTCCATCAGATTTATGTTTTATCTTATACACCCATCTGCGGCCTATGGCTTTCTTCCCTACTGGTAGTGGGACCAAGTCCCATGTGTTGTTGGCATGTAATGCTTCAAATTTTTGTGTCATAGCTACCTGCCAAGCAAGATTGGCAGTTGCTTCTTCATATGAAGAAGGCTCATTATCTTGACAACCTTGCATCAAAGACTGACTATCATGTATTAAATCCTCATGAGACACAGAATGATGGTTTGACAATAATGCATTTAAAGATAATATACAACTATTGGAATGGAATTTAGGTACATTGTGAATGTAATCACTTAGGTATTTAGGTGTTTTGGCTTCTCTTTGGCTTCTTCTAAGGTTTGGACTGTTCTGATTATTTATTTGAGGAGAGTTGTTACTTACATATGGTGGTAAATCTCCATTGGGATTTGATACTAGAGATGGTTCTGGGAATGAAAAATCATCAAGGATGTGATTTTTGTGAGGTGATGTGGATGTGATACTGGCAGGTGACATCTCATTGTTGCTAATGGATGATGGTCCAGTGTTCATGTGGCTTGCACCATTTGGATTTTTATATATTCGTTTGAACATTATTATCAGTATCATCTATGAAATCAACAAAAGGGACATTTTTCAGCACAGAAGAAAAAGAAATAAACATCTGGAACAATTGCAAAAGGAAAAATATTTTCATGAAAAGATACATCTCTTGAGACTTGAATTTTCTTGGTAGCAAGACCTTGTACCCTTTGGTTCCAAAAGGATAACCTATGAAAACGTGTGGAGTAGCTCTGGATTCAAATTTATCCCTATGTATCTTAGGTATTGTTGGGTAACAAAGACATCTAAAGTTTCTCATTGGGAATATAATGGCTTCTTCTTGTATAGGATCTCAAAGGGGCACTTGTTTTTAAGGTATGTAGTAGGGAGTCTGTTTATGATGTAGGTTGTTGTTAATACACACTCTCCCCAGTATCTCAATGGCAGTTTAGACTGAAATAAGAGTGTCATAGTTGTCTCAAGTAGATACTTATGTTTTCTCTCCACCACATTGTTCTGCTGTGATGTGTATGGACGGGATCTTTGGTGAATTTTCCTTTTTGACTGAAAGAAGGTGTTACTTTATGTATTGATAAATTCCAAACCATTGTCTGCTCTTATGGTTTTTATGGTAGTTTTGATCTGGTTTCCTATCATCAAAACAAAAACTTTAATGACTTGAATTGCATTGCTATTGCAAGCTAAGAGGTGTGTCCATGTAGTTCTGCTGAAATCATCAACCACAGTGATGAAATATTTGCAGTTATCACGAGTGGTGGTGTGATAAGGTCCCCAAAGATCAACATGTAACAATTCAAAAACTTTACTAGAAGTGTTGGTTCTTTGAGTAAAGGGTAGTTTGTTTTGTCTGGCCATAGGACATATTGAGCATACAAAAGGTTGTTTGGAAGAAAATGTGACAGGTATAGGTGTTATTCCTTTCATTTTCAAAAAAGGCACATGTCCAAGTATATTGTGCCACAGAATATCATTCTCATGAGATATGTAGGAATTCAAAGAGATACAACTTCTGGTTTTATTCACAAATGAAGGAACAATTACAGCATTATCACTACTAGCAGATGTTATTTTATTCAAGAGGGAATCATTTACAGATGGAAAGTGAGCATCTTTGACATCACATGGATGAACAGACAAACAATGAATATAAGGCTTGACTGTGGTGGAAGAAGAATTGACATCCTTTTGTTTCAAGCATTGAGAGAACAGGAGATAAAGTCCATCTTTGACTCTATCAATCTCCAGAGGCCTCTTCAGTGAAGGGGCCGGCAACATACAAATACCATCAATGAAGAATGCAATTCCTCTGAGATTTAGGGTCAACAGATGTATAGAGATGAAGTTTTATTTAAAAGAAAGAACTAAAAGGACTTTATGCAACACAATCATTGGTGCAAGCTTCACACTTAACTTTGTAACCATTTGGCAATATGACTAATAAGGGATAGGGTAGAATAGTTATGTCACACATTAAGGATCTGTTGAAGGTCATATGGTTCGATGCCCCTGAGTCTGATATCAATTTATCAGTCTTGGACTTAAAACACCTACATGACAACTTACCAAAATCAACTGAAGAAGTACAGACTACAATACCTGCAAAGTTTGTAGCTCCAGAGTTCAAGTTCACATTGTTGGAATTCTCTCCTCCACTGTTGCTTTGAAAGTGTTGCAGCAAGTTCATGAGTAGGCCATATTGTTCTTTGGTGAAGTTCATCCCCTGATTCTCATTAGGGTGTTCACCTCCATCTCTACTATTGGCTACCATGTCAGTTGAAGGAGGACCATGGACATTTGCTATTGTCCTCTTTCCTCTATTGAACCTGAAACCTTGATTAGGATTTTGAAAGTTTTGACTAGCACCTTGAGGTTTCTGATTTCCACTTTGGCATTGGAAAGGTTGGTTAAAGTTCTGGAAACTTTGAGGATATCCATGGAGCTTATAACATTTATCCTTAGAATGCCCTGGCTTTCTACAATACTCACACATTGGACGAAGTCTAATGTTGGATGTGTAACTATTTCCTGGGTTGTAATTGATTTTGAAGGTTGACTGTTTAGAGGTGTTAACATTTAAGAAAGCTGACTCAAAAATTAGTTGGTTATTGGGTTTAATTTCTCTTTATTTCTCCTCTTGAATCAGCAAAGAAAAGGTTTGGGCCAAGGATGGCAAGGGATTCATCATGAGAATACTTTCCCTCACCACTACACTTCATTAAGTCCCATAAGGAACTGAATTAAACGTCTATTCGGTTCAGCTTTATGCATGTTCTCCTTTGCTCCACAAGTGCAATTACAACTGCATTGTGTTTTTGCACTCAAAGTGCTGAACTCTTCCCACAATTTCTTCATTTTAGTATAGTAGCCAGTAATGTCCAGTGTTCCTTGCGGCAGATCATTTATCTCCTTTTGAATGTGATATAACCTCGCACCATTCATTTGGTAATAACGATCCTCCAACTCTCTCCACAATTCGACAGAATCATTGACATATTCTACACTGTCAGCAATTTCCTTTTCTAACGAATTCAAAATCCATGAGGTGACCATGTCATCATACCTCTCCCATAGTCTATACTTTGGAGATTCCAGATCTGGTTTCTTACAATCACCATTGATGAAACCTAGTTTATTTTTAACTAACAACACTCGAAGCACACTACGCCTCCAAGACCTATATGTGATCCCGTTAAAGGGAACTGATACCAACATTGCACCAGGATTATCCGATGGATGCATGTATAATGGACCGTTTGAGTCAATGGTGGACTCCTTGCTTGAGTCCACATCAATGTGTTTGAGTTCCTCATTATTAACCATGAGAACTACTCAACTAACAGTACTTGAAACGAAGAAGGAACAGAGGAGCAGAGGTCTAAGAACCCTAACTTTTCGCGAGAATGAAAAATACCTGTAATTGAAATGTACAGATCGAATTATCGATGATCTACACCAGTTTCATACGTGTACGATCAACCTTGCTTTGATACCATACCAAAACATCCAAGTAGAAAAGGAATCGAGCTCGAGAGGAGCTCCAATGACGTAAAAGGAGACTTGGAGAAGAAGATAGAAGGAGAGAGAATTTGCGAAAAGAAAGGAAATGCCTTTTTAGAAATGAAAGTCTCAATTGCAACTAGCTCAATAGAGTTGTATATATACAGTGCAAAAATCAAAAGAGGGTAAACTAATCTAACCAACTAACCGACTAACTAATTTCTGAAAATGGCTAACTAACTACCTAACTGCTTGGTAGTACTCCTAATATTGTAAGTACATCTGATCTAAACAATTATAAATAATACATTGTTTTCATATTCTAACGATCTCAATAGTTACCTACAAAATGATAAAAGATCATTCACCTTTAGTTAAAAATTTTGGATTTTAATTCGAACTAGGCAAATTATTAATGAATTTCAAAATAATTATATAAAAATGAATAAATTAAGACAACCTACCATGTTCGAAGGCTTAGAGAAAGAAGTCATCTCCCATGAAATAAATTTCTGGGTCTCGGGTTGTATTTATTTCCTTTTTTTCTTATGACAAAAAAGAAAACAGAAATTTATTTCATACGGCTCTAGTCCGGCCATTTTGTCCTTGTGTACACCTTTTTCTGTCCTCTCTCTCTATCTCTTTTGTCTGTCACTTTCATTTCCATTTATTTGAAACTAAATTATAAATATATGTACTACTATTACTATTACTCCAATTAACTTTTTTTCTACACTTGATGATACATTGCCACGTGCACTAAATCCCTTGGAAATATTACTTGCCAACTAACGGTTATTTCTAATAATTATTTGGATGATAGAATATCGTTGTCTACTGTATTATTCACATATTTAGGTCGATTTGAATATCTCTTTGTGGAGGGTTTTCTCTATGTATACACCAATTTAAGTGCAATTAGTTACGAACTTGAATGTTATGTCACCTGTCTCATAAAATCATAATTAAGGAGTTTAAATCATCGGTTGATGATACATTTATGTTATAAGTTATGTCTACGTCAATGTGAACAGTGAGTTTTTCATTTTTAGCTCTTTTTGTTTTTTGGTTGCTAAATTTGCTAGCTCATTCGTAGGTCTTAAAGCTCTAAGAGTAGTACTTTATATTTTTTTCTTCATTTTCATTAGTACTAATATTTTGTGGGATTGTTACACATATAACCGGGCAAATTCAATATTTACTTTTTCTAGCCGGTATACCTAGCTTATATATGATTATACACCTTCAAATTATATATATTATACATAAATTATATACTAAGTGGGCGGCAATTTGGATTAATTCTTCATATATTTTTTTGGGAAATTTTACCTCCTATAGCAAAGGTAACCCTATTTATTATAAATCAAAATTATTTTAAAATATTATTTTCTATAGCTACTTTTTATATTTTATAGCAAAATAAGCATTTATGGTATATACTACCATTGAGGCATGAAATAAGACATGAAATAAGCTATATGTTTTTCCTCTCTTAGACAGCTGCAAGGTGATTGTTATCACTGTATTTATGAATACTTGGCACGAATACATGTGAATACATGTGCATACAGCTGGATTCCCCTGATTTTAGGCGCTTTTTACTGCTGTATTCATGAATACATGTGAATACATGCGCGTACAGCTGGACTGCCCTGATTTTAGGCACTTTTTGTTGTTGTATTCATGAATACATGGCGCAAATACATGTGAATACATGCGCGTACAGCTGGACTGCCCTGATTTTAGGCGCTTTTTGTTGTTGTATTCATGAATACATGTGAATACATGCGCGTACAGCCGGACTGCCCTGATTTTAGGCACTTTTTGTTGTTGTATTCATGAATACATGGCGCAAATACATGTGAATACATGCGCGTACAGCTGGACTGCCCTGATTTTAGGCGCTTTTTGTTGTTGTATTCATGAATACATGTGAATACATGCGCGTATAGCTGGACTACCCTGATTTTAGGTACTTTTTGATGTTGTATTCATGAATACATGGCGCGAATACATGTGAATACATGCGCGTATAGCTGAACTGCCCTGATTTTAGGCGCTTTTTGTTGTTGTATTCATGAATTCATGGCGCGAATACATGTGAATACATGCGCGTACAGCTGGACCACCCTAATATTTAGGTGTTTTTTGCTGCTGTATTCATGAACACAGCAACGCGAATACAACGAATACACTACCGTAACAATTGAATAGTAGCTATAGAAAGTAATTATGTATATGATAACTATAGTAGACAATAGTAATTTCTGAAAATTCCTCTCTTTTTGGTCATTAACAATGTGATCAAAAGAAAGAAAGAGATATTAGGAAAAGAAGTAGAAGTGGGCCAGGAAATGGCCTGTTTGCGGAAGGCAAGCCCATGTTCTGTGAAAGAAATTGGTTAAGAGAATATGGGATATAAACATACAAGAAAATAAGAAAATAGACCCCACTCTTCTCGCCGAAAGACAGTTAGCAGTTTAGCTCTTTGGCAATGTCCCAGTTTCGAGTGAAATGACAAAACTACCACTGCTCAATCTTTTAGGCCTGCATTTGTGTTTATTAAGAGTAAGATATGTTTGCACTTGAATATATTTATATATATAAAACACTAATATATGGTGGTTATCATCGATGATTAGTTGTGAGGTGGTGGAAGTGGCGGTTGTGCAACGATGATTTGGTGGTTATATGATGATACGCAGAGGTGGTTGATAATGATGGATGTAGCTCATGCTTAATTAATTATATGACGGCGGCCAGAGGTGATGGTAATTATGCATGTACTTAGTGGTGATTGGCGACAATGATGGCCAGTAATAGTGATTGTACGGAAAAGAAAGAGAATTGAATCGATCTATTCTATGATAAAGTATCAGAAGTATAACGGCACACTAACACGAGATTACTGGTTCTAGTTGTGTGTTTATATAATGGATAGATTAGTGGTAATAACCACCTCCACATGCATGGGTAATTAAGTGAGCAATATCGTAGTGATCTCATGTTTTTGTATAAGATATATAACCATTCAAACTTATTAAGAGTAAATACGCGATTGTAAAGAAAATAATAAAGGTACTTAATTAGATTTTAAAGGAGGGTAGATTCAAACCTTCATTAAGTTGAAGCTTCGTAAAATATATTTTACTTTTCGATACACATGAAAGTCATGTTACTTTTGCCTACCTAGCTCTTTTAAAGACAACTTAGCCATTTCTTCTTTTAAAAATGTTTCATTTTATCAGGTTTGTAGGGCACCTGTGCATGTGTTAAGAAACTTTGGCTAGTATAATTTTGCCGATGACATTTTCTTCTATCTCTCCAAGGAAATACTAAATAAAATCCCACGTTTAAATCACATGGAGTTTTGGTAACATGTTTAATCAACATAAAGATTTAACTAATAATTCTTCCAACACAAGAGAATTATAAGTTGTTGGATGTGTTTCAAATGTTGCTAAAAAAGGGTAGCTTGGCACCGAACTCTTGAAATATTAACACCAACCAAACTAGAAATAATATTTTTTTGGTGATGTAAATAGTTTTCTCTGAGTAGAGTTGCTCCACTTCACTAGCACTATTCTTCATGTATCCTTGGGAGATTAGACCAGCTTGGAATTCAACATAGCTAATTAATAGTGTGACAACCAACATATATGAGTCACTAAAATCTTTCTATAATAATCATTCTTTATAATAATATTTCACTGTAACTATCAAGTTTCTATTAAACTGATTTTTCATCTTTTGTTGTATTACATACTATATGTTTTTCTATAAGAGTATTCTGTTATAACAATCAAAAAATATACGGACAAACGATGATATTATAGAGAAATTAAACTGTATAATTACATCAGAATCGTTAAGAATAAGTAAGGCGGCAATTGGTAAGAAGTTTCATGGGATTATCACAATTGAAAAGCAACATGTGAAAAATACAAAAAATAGATAGCAAAAGTTTATTAAAAAAAAAAGAAAAACAAAGAGACAAAGTAGTGAAGTGGAGAAAACTAATCATTCAAGAAAGGAGATAGAAAAGGAAGTAGGACGTAGTAGTAAATACGGTAATGGATCCAAAAACCAGCAAAGTCCTTGGAATACGGAGAACCAAAGGATTTCACGGACGTACTTCAACCTTATCATATAGAAACTTTAATACTCTAACAGCTATCATCATGTGGCAAAAAATTAAAAAAAAAATATCATCATGTTACTACCTACTTAACTACTTTTTGGTACCCTAGAAATAGGGTAGCAAATTGGCTCGGTCGAAAACAAGTAATGCAAAAAACGATTAAATTATTTGATTCTGTTCATATTTAATACGGATTAATTGGCGGATATTATGGATAATATGACTTCTTGAATATGATCACTTTTGAGAGAATTCCTAGTCTCCCAAACTTAGGAACCCTCAATATGAGGTTTTACAAATGTAAAAATTAGACTTATTAGTTATCCATTTTCTATGTGGATAATATGATTCTTATTTATATTTGACCCGTTTTTAAAAAGTTTCTTATCTAACCCGTTTTTTAATAGATAATATGGATGAATAACAGTTTTCTTTTAACCATTTTGCCATCAAATACTCAGAGATGCTTTGGTTGACGTAGTAATAATACAAAGTTATTTATACTAGGGGTGGGCATCGGTCGGTTCGGTTCGGTTATGAATATTATCGGTTTAGCATATCGGTTATCGGTTTGCAAATATGATAAATCGATAATCAAACCGATAAAATATTAGTTATCGGTTATCGGTTAATCGGTTATCAATCATTATCTGTTCGGTTATCGGTTTACCCGATAAGATAACTCAATCTAGAGTTAAGCAAAGAAGAGAAGACAATTCACTCGAGTTAAGCAAAAAAAACGAAGAAGAATTCACATATAGTATACTACCCGATTGTGTTCTAGCCACAACTAATATTTGAAGAATGTTTCATTTTGACAAATTCATGAACTGTGCAATCTCAAAAATTGATATTACAACTCCACAAGCATTCCATCTCCAATTCACTGCAAATATTAGTTAACAGGAACATAAATTATAATTCTTTTGTTTCCTGCCAAACTATAATCAAGAGATCAATATCATTTTCTAGAGTCCAATTTTAGCAAGAGCAACAAGAGTACTAGTAATTCAAAAGTTATCCAAACACAACTGAAATAGTGTTGCCAAGTACAAACATAGTGCTAAAACATGAGCACAAAATAAAGAATCGAAAACAATAAAAAAATCCTATATTTTTATTATCGAAATCTACTGTAAAACTCAAAAGAAAGGGACGAAATTTGTTCTTAACAAAGAAGTAATTTTGGAATACAAACTTACGCTAAGACTCTAAGAATGTGGTTGTATTATGAATTTTGAAGAAGAATTGTTTAAGAATTGAATCAGAGTCTGAAGAGTGAACATTGAAACTTCAATCTTGAATACGGCTGGGAAAATTGGGAGAATAAAAGAGAACGAAGCCATAGATATATTTATATACTTAAGAGTAAAATTCTAATTTTATTAAATCTTATTGGGTTATCGGTTAACCCATTAAGAAATTGGGCAAATCGTGGCCCGAACCGATAACCCAATAGTGGAAAAAAATACAAAATTGTTACTGAACCGTTAACCCAATAACCCGATATTGATACACCAATAAGCTTTTTTCGGTTCGGGCTATCAGTTATACCCGATATATATCGGCCCTAGTTTATACAATGAATAAAAATGTAGCGAGTTTTTATTCGATGAATAATAATGTGGTGATGTTTATGTGGTAAATAAGAATGTGACAATAGTTATACATTGAGGAATGCTATGCTGTTATTGCTAATTAATTTTTTTTGTTTTTTAGTCTTTTGTTATTCTTGCCATGTATTGCAATATTAATTACATGCATTAGTCTTTCACTTTTGTCATACATAAAATAATACATAGACTATCACACAACTAATGTGGATGTTAACATTGTAGGGTTTAAAGATCAACCAAGAGGTGCATTTATGAGTTACAACTATATGCTGAATTTGATACAGAAACTATTTTTGTTAATGGTGTAAACAAACAAAACTTGGCAAAACGAAAGAATTTAGTAGATGAAACAAGCATTGCAACTCAAGAAAGTTATCGAGGGGCAGACAAACAGAGGCGGAGTTAAGATTTTAAATTTATGGGTTTAAAAATTTTTAAGTTATGAGGTTCTAAATTCGTAATTTGTATATATTCAATAAATTTTCTTAAGACAAATACATATTTTAGACCAAATTAAAAATACTGAGTTCAGCCGAACCCGAAGCTTGTGCTCTCTCCCTGCCCCTGTCGACAAAAGGCTCCATGGCCACCTAATGTTTCTGAATGCATCAATGTTTCTTGTTTTCTTCATATTAGTCACTGCATGTATAAGAACACAGCTAAATGTTCCTATCAAATATCATGAAACAATATCAGCTATACAAAACTTATTGCATGCATTAGTTATTGTGTCCACAATATTTTCCTTCCATAAAATATTCCAACTGTTTCTGCTGCTGGCTCTTTCTCTCTTGATTTTTGATTTTGAAAGGGAGCCTTAATGTAACTCGTAAAGTTGATGTTTGCCATATAGAGACAAGTTCTGAATTTGGTTCAAGGTGCTTATTCTCTATCTTTCTTCGTAAACCAGAATTTTTTCAAGGTTACTCTTGGCCAAATCTAACGGAATTTTCTTATCAGCAGACCAACTCTGTTCAAGAGCAAATTGGCCTTCTTTGTTTTCGGCATTTCTATATTCTGAAATAGTTCGTCAATTCAGTGCTTTATTTGTCGAGTCAATCTTCCTGGAGAAGACTTGAAAAGAATTTCCCGAGCATGGTTGAGATCAATGGAAGATCATTGGTTCAAGCTGTGGAAACATCATCTTGCAGAAATACAGAGTAAAATTGCGTACTATAAACCCTTTTGTTCCGACCTTTTTTCGAATTCCGCGTATACCGAAAGTTTAATGTATCAAATTGCCCTTTTATCCACGCATGAAAAACTAAGAAAAACGTGAATAAATTCCTATACTAAATCCAATAAATGAGAACACTTATCTTGCATAGTGGATATTTGGAATTACCTCCTCTTTGGATTATGCTTGTACAAAGTTTTTCTAGTGACTTGTGATTTCGATCCAAAATAAATGAAAATTTTAAATAAATTATACTAAATGAGCTGCATGGCGTCCGCCGCATTGACAACGGACCAAGTTAACTTATAAACAGTTTGTTTACCCTAAAAATCGAGTATAATTAAATTTATATTCGGTTTTAAGGATATGTGATTTAATCCAATATCAATTGATAAACAAAGAATTAAATAAATAAATAAGACAATAAAATAAATCAAACCAATATGCGAGCAGAGTCTCGACCTCGATTCGAGATAGTCTCGAGGTAGGGTAGTAAGTACAGTAAAGAGTGGAACAACAATAATGAACAGTAAGTGAAGTAAAGGGAAAACGGATGCATGAATTCTTATCAGTGAATAAAAATGAAGATCCTTACAAATGAATGAGATTCCTCTTTATATAATAGAAGAGTTCTAAATAAGATACACTTCTAATTATAGTAGGAAATCATATTGACAACTGATTGACCGCCGAAGATCAATCCATTCTGAAATTCACGCCACGATCCTCGGCCCGTCGCGGATATCTCGCCCTATCCATTATTGAGCTATACCGGCGTCATTTCGGAGTATGCCCTTTTCTAACCTTGATTATTGATGTCGACCTCGATCTGGAAAGCAACTTCGATTCGAGACTCGACGTCCTAGCCTTTTGACGTGACATCCCTCTTTCGATTAAAGAATGAAATCGGGTAGCCCCGTTTTTCGCCGTATACAAATAGTCCTCGCGTTTCTTAGAATAAAATGATAAGAAACGACTTGAGCCTCAATTTTCTGGAGACCTCGATCATGATGTCATCCTTATGACGTAAGCGACGGAGGTGACAAAAACTTCCCGTCGGTACAGTTCCCCAAATTATAAATGCATGTCAGCGGGTGGTCGGCCATTAGCACCATCGAACCATCGTCGTGAATCTATAAATATAGACTCCTTTGTTGAATCAAAACTTTACTTTTGCTTTCATCAAACTTCTGAGTCCATTACCGCCTGTTGAGTCAACCTCGTTAGCACTGAAATTCTGAAAACACCTAGTTTCATCTTCCTTCGCTCTTCTTTACCTGAATCAATGGCGAAAACCTCCAAAATCGTCCCACAAAAGGAAAAAACTTCTTCCTCTTCTTCCTGGTCGGCCGGTGACAAAACACCGGTGGAACCGCTCCCTCACGAGTATGTTCCAGGCCCATGCACTTTAAAATCCCATTTCAAGATCGAGAACCCTTCATCAGTCCTAGGCTAATGTGACCATGTGTCGAGATACATCTGATCCATAACGACGAGCCACCTTGAAGCCATGAAGAGGGATTGTAACTGGGGGCCCGAGGTCGTGGTACAAGTCCCTGCTCCTGAAGAGAGCATTACTACTCATGTGGAGGGGTTTTTAAGTGTTTACACTTACCCTTTCACATTGGGTCCCCTCGAACCCCGATCGTCGATTTTTGCAAAAGATACCGGGTCACCCTCGGCCAAGTTCACCCCTCGTTCTGGAATATTGTGATTATGATGCGCTTCTTCTCCAACAAGGTCGAGGGGATGGAGTTCACCCTTAGCTACCTCATGTGGTTGTGCGGACCTCGACTTTACCAAGGATTGATCAAGCTCCAACGCCGAGCAACGAAGGCCTTGTTTCGAGCATCGACGAGGACAAGGATCAGGGTTGGATGAGCCGGCTCATTCGAGTAAGGACTTGTGAAATCATCCCGAAGGAGAAAATGCCATTGCCCGAGGAGTGGAAACCCAATTGTAAGTAATGTATTACCCATTATTCTTCGTACTTGCTTTCGCTTTATCTAACATTCTCATTTGCTATGCAGCCGTTGCATGGATGCCTCCCGTGGTCCCCGACCTTGAAGACTGGGTTTGGAAGTTAGCCTCGACTTTCTCCCATGCCGAGCGCAGCTGGCGTGACTTGGAAAAGGGCAGATGGGAAGCAAAGAACCATGGTAAAGATCCTCTTCCTTATATTTTGAAATACTTTCTGTACCTCTATTTATTACTAAGCTTCTTTTGTGCAGTCCTGATCAAAGATGCAATATTGAGACCCCCGAGTGGCGAGGAAGAGGCCAAGTCCCCGATTCCGAAGCCGGGGAAAGATAAGAAAAGGAAGGAAGTCTCGTTGTCCGAGGAGCCCAAGCCCAAACCTCGAAGGATTAGGAGTAAGGTTATCGCTCTCACAGTGGACTCGGTCCAAAATCTGAGAGATGAAGAGGAAGAAGAAGAAGAAAGCGGTTCTTCGGCACTAGGGGCTCAACCCAGGAAAGTCGTCGAGGCCGTCAAACCTTCAGAGTTGGAGGTGGCTACTAAATCAAGCCTCATAATGAGGAGGCTTCCAAAAAGGGTTCGGGTGAGGACCCCGAATTGCTTGAGGTCGAGATCATGTCCCGACCATCCGCGAACACACCGGACGAGGCCGGGTCTGACACCCCGATGGCCGATCAGAGCGCCCCGAACGACTTGCTCGGGGGCATGACAGCAGGTCATTCACCTTCTCTGCCAACTTACTCTGAGGATACAGTAAGAGAGGTCGGGGACATGAAGACCCCCGACATAGGCAGAGTCTCTGGTGTAGGGGATCCCTTTAGGGATTGCTTCACTGGGTCGATGATGCCTCCGACCTCAAAGATGCTTCCCTTCTCTTCGAAGAGGCCCAACGTATCCTATCTTGGGTAAGCATCAGTTGCTGCAATTCCTTTTCTTACTCTTCTTTATTTAAGTCTGACTTGTATTATTCTTTTTGTATATGCCTTTACCAAGTCTCGAGCCGACCTGAACCAGTGCGAGGCGAGCTCCAAAGGAGAGTAATGCTTTAAAGCTTCTTTGCGGCCAAAAGGATGAAGCGCTAAAGGACCTTCGAGCGGATTTGGCCAAGGCTAGATGAGCAGGTAACTATCTTTTTGAAAACGTATGGACTCGACCCAACTATGGAGGCTATTACATCAATATCTCAGTTGCAGCAAAAGGTTGAAAGGATCGAGCTACTTCGGGGGGAAGTCAATCAAGTCAAAGCTGATTGTGATCGGTGGAAGGAGAACATGGACCGTCTTGCTGCGGAAAAATAAGCTACCTCGGCCAAACTGTCATCGGACGAGGTTCAACTTCGGAGCACTAAAGAGAAAAGCTCAGCTCAGGCCAAAAGGATCAAGGAGCTTGAAGCCGAGCTCGCTGAGGTCAAGGCGGATTTCGAGAAGACGAAGGTCTTGGCTGACAAGTCCATAGCCATGTACCTGGCCGATGTCGAGGCTTCTCAAATGCAGCTAAGGAAGCCTTCCGATCGAGAGCGGTAGAGTAATGACTTGGCAAAGTACCAATCCCGGAGGGAGACCCTTGAAGAAATCCACGCTCGAGGCTTTGACCTCTCTGAGGAGATAGCTCAAGCTAAGTTGCTTGAAGATGATGACATGCTGCTTGCCTCCTCCGATAAAGAATATGATGATGATGAAGGCAGTCGAGGTGGATCTGACAACGGGAAGGGGCTCGAAGGAGAAGCTGCCCCCGATGAAAAGCTCGATCCTTGTCATAGTTAGGATTTTGTTTCTTTTTACTTTTTGTAAGACCTTTGTCGGTCTCTTGTACACATCTTTCTTCATATATATAAAGGAAATTTTCTTTTGAATTCCTTCTCAATTTTTATCTTCAAACATGTTTTGTGCCTTGTAAAACTTTAGCATTTTATGCTTCGAACGATCCGTTCAAGATTTTGGTTTTGGGTGGATTTATCGAAATCACAGTAGTCGAGTTCGAATATGGTTCGAACTTGTAGCACAGACCCCTTAAGTTTTATATCAAATAATGATGAATCCTCGAGCTATATTCAAGTCAGTTTTTATTTAAGCTCGAAATAATAGAACCCTTAGTCTCTTTAGATTGGGTCGATATGGCCTCTAAAAGATGGCTATTTTTTTCCCTCTTTCGTCTTAAAGACTTAGTAAAAAAAAAATTATGCCTTAGCATGTATTTTTTACTCATTGGGCTTTTTGAGGGTTCAATGTCGATCGAAACCCTTTTGTTTTTTATGCCTTAACATGTTTGTGTCAGGATAACTTGATACCTCTTAAGGTTTTTCGATGGCTGATTTTATCGAAGCCCTTTTGATTATTTTGCCGAGGGTAGCCTTTTTTAACCGGTTTTGGATGATTTCGAAGGCCTGTTTTTATCGCGGGATTCGGACGTCTCCGAGCCGCATTAGTTTGGCCATAGACTTTAGTTATGCCTCTTGGTATTATTTCCCAATAACACTTCGAACTTGTTCGAAGCGTTAGTCCCCGAGAATGATGGACTTGGCCTATAAGTCGAGGGGTGCCTCTTTGAGGTCTTTAAATAATTCGAACAAGTCGATTGTCGACGGCAGTCCCCGAGTATTCGAGGTGTATTTACACTTGTCCCTTGAGCTTTTTAGTTTGAGGTGTAATTATACTTGGCCCTTGAGCCATCTATCACAAAATCATAAGCATGAAGCTCGTATAGTAGAAAATTTTCTTTGAGACACAAGATATTTGATAAGGAAAAATACTTCTTTGAATAATTTATAGATGCGTATATGTTTTTCCAGTGGGGCTCGAATAATATATATGGACACGGTTCATTTGACCGTTTGGCCCATTATAAATTTTTTCCTATCGAGACCCTTTGACATGAATACTTTCCTCGAAAATATAACATCCGAGGGTGATGCCCCCCAGTATTCGAGGTTGATTGTAAAAAAGTCTTGAATACTATTGATTTGTCCCCAGGTAGAACATAATTGTTGCCTCGTTAAAAACCAAGCCGAAAAAACCCATTTGGAACAAAAATCGATCTAAAGGAAAAAGAGTACAACGCGTGCTTTAAAACCTGAGGTCTTGATGTCTTTGATCGAACACGTGCAATAATTTAGTATCAAATATATAAATGAAAAGGGGAGAAAGTCATACCTTAGCAATAATATTGTTTGAGAAATGATATGTTCCAATTATTTGGCAGTTGTTCGCCGCCCATCTTGCCAATCTTATAAGACCCCTTTCCGACGATGTCGAGGACTTGGTAGGGTCTTTCCCAATTTGGGCTGAGCTTCCCTTCATTAGGATCTTTAGTGTTGATGGTGAATTTCCTTAGGATTAAGTCCCCGACTCTGAAGTGGCGAAGGTTGGTTCTCCTATTGTAGTATCTCTCGATTCGTTGCTTTTGTGCGGCCATTCGAACGAGTACAAATTCTCGTTTTTCCTTCAATAATTCGAGGCTAGTATTTATAGCCTCGTGATTTGATTCTTCTGTTGTATGTCGAAACCTAGCACTGGGTTCCCTGACTTCGACTGGAATCAAGGATTCAGAGCCATATACTAAGGAGAACGGAGTTGCCCCCGTACTAGACTTCGATGTTGTTCAATACGCCCAAAGAACTTCGGATAGAATTTCTCTCCATTCCCCCCCCCCCCCGTACTGGACTTCGATTCAACCTTTTCTTTAGGTTTTGAATGATAGTCTTGTTCGTCGATTCGGCCTGTCCGTTCCCACCAGGATTATACGACGTTGATAATATCCTTTTTATTTTATGGTCTTTGAGGAATTTTGTCACTTTGCTGCCGATAAATTATTTTCCATTGTCGCACACTATTTCGGCAGGTATCCCGAATCTACATATGATGTGATCCTAGATGAAGTCTATAACCTCTTTCTCTCTAACTTTCTCGAAAGCCTATGCTTCAACCCATTTAAAAAAATAGCCAGTCATAAATTAAATGAACTTACCTTTACGTGGGGCCGATGGCAGAGGGAAGACGATATTTATCCCCCATTTCATGAATGTCCATGTGGATAGGACGGAATGAAGTTGTTCTCCAGGATGGTGGATCATCGGTGCAAACCTTTGACTTTTATCACATTTTCAAACAAACTCCTTAGTGTCTTTTTCCATGTTATCCCAGTAGTATCCTGCTCTAATGATTTTATGAATCAGTGATTCGGCGCCGGAGTGGTTCTCACAAGTGCCTTCATGGACCTCTCTTAGAGTATAATCAGTGTCCCCTAGTACCAAACATACTGTCAATGGTCCGTCGAAGGTTCTTCTGTATAATATTCCATCTTCAGCCAATGTGAATCAGGCAGATTTGGTTCGTAGGGACCTCGACTCTTTAGGGTCCGATGGGAGCTTTCCGTTTTCATGTATTCAATATATTTGTTCCTCTAATCCCAGGTTAAGCTTGCAGAGTTTATTTCGGAGTGACCTTCCTCTATCACGGATCTCGAGAGTCGAACAATAGTCCCGGAGTTGATATCGTCCTCCTCGAATGATGACCCCAAATTAGCAAGCACATCAACTTCGTTGTTTTGTTCTCGAGGTACATGATGTAAGGTCCATTCCTTAAAACGGTGCAAAGTTACCTGCAACTTGTCCAAATACCTTTGTATTCTATCCTCTGTGAACACCTAATTTTTGCACTATTTTAACACCTCCTAAAGTCATTAGTGTTTTGTTATATTAATTATTTTTCTCAATTTTTGTGTCTTTAATTGCATATTTCCTATCATAAAATACCAAAAAATAGTTCTTTTTTCATTCGTGCATTTTAGGAATTAACTAACTATTCAATTGGTGAATTAATCTAGTTAATTGATCATTTGAATAAGTTATTTAATTAATTTATTTTTTGTGTAAATTTAGTTTAATAAGTATGATTAAAAAAGAAATTGGGCCAAATTTGAAAGAGAAAATGGCCAAGAGTGCAAGACAAGGGGCTGTTATGGGAGGACTTAAAACGACGTAGTTTTGTAAAACGACGTAGTTTCAAGACAAAACTACGTCGTTTTATTTAAGTAAATAAAAATCCATCATGGCCATTCATTCCATCTTAATCTAATGGTCAAAATTTATCCCTAACTAAAATATAAAAGCTAAAAATCAGATTTTTTCTTATTTTCCAAACCCTAAAATCACCCCCTCTCTCTTCTCTCTCTCACCCTCTCTCAAAGCTGTCGGCCCTCCTCCACTGTCACCACCGTGCGCCGCCGCCGGTGGTGCTCCAAACACCACCAAAATTTCATCCCCTACTCATATCAACCTCCTCTTTTCTAATCCAACACCCAAATTTCCTAAATCTCTCTCCATCCTCACGAATCCCATTTTGGCCGAAACCCTAGCCCCAATTTCTTTTGAAATTAGTCAACTTCTAGCCATGCCCATCTCATAATACACACATATTTGGACACAACTCTTGAAGAACTACTGATTCATGTTAGTTTCGATCCAATACTTCCACTCGGTGCCGCCGTCCACCACCCCACTATCGTACCTCAACCCTCACCACTGACCCCTCGCCTCGCTGCCACTGCCTCTCATTTCTATCATCGCATTGGCCTCAGGCGAGGTTTTGTTGTCGATTTTCATCGACACTAGTCGTTTCGATGAAAATCAACAGTAGAAGCTTGCTCGAGCTATACACTTGTCCCGCTATGTCTCGTTGCCTAATAGTCGCTACACCACCATCTTTCGGACACTCAAATTGGGTAAACTCGAGCTTTAATGCTTGCCTCCATTTTTTGAATTTTCCTTTTTCCTGTCATTTTCTTGTAGTTCTGTCATAGTTGATTTGCGATCGGTGATTCGTGTCAGTTTCATTGATCATCAATGTTAGTCGTTCGCTTAATATTTTCGAATTATGTACTTAGTCGATTGCTTAGGTTTCTATTAATGGTTGTTCAGTAGCTTATCAATGTTCATTTGAGTTGTATCTCAGGTAGTGTTTCCTGATTCCAATTGTCTATTGTTTAGTTCTCATAAATCAATTTGTCTTTAGTTTAGTTTGTTTGAATATTTAGTTCGATTACATATAAGTCTTGTTTCTGTTTTGCTAGTTCTTAGTTGGTTTAAGTTTGAGTATATAAGATGAATTTCAGTGTTTTGTAGATAAAAGCTGAATAATTTAGTTTAAAGTACATGGTTGTTTGGTATTTACTGTTTAAACATGCTGGAAACACAATTGCTCTGCTTTGTGTCAGAATTTTGTGAAAAATGTACTGTTTTGGCACACAAAAGTTAGTCCTTTTGGACAGATTTTTGCTGAACCAAAATCTGTCCAAAAGGACTTATTTTTCCTACTTAAAGAGGTCATTTTTCAGACTTAAACAGACATCGATCACAAAATTTCTGAGCATTTTTACATCCTAAAAAACACAACTTTGAGTAAAAAAAATCAGCAGCTGAATACATTACATTAAGATGAAACTAAGAGCAAAAGGCTTCCAAAAAATATAATTAGTAAGCTTAGTTCCTCGGCTTTACTTTCTTTGAGAGTGCCTGAAGTCTTCTGCGTTAATTTTCTGGTTCGTTTCGGGTATCTTTTGCTGGTTTTTGCTGTTGTTACTGCTGGTTATTGAGTTCAGTTGATTTGGTAGATTCAAACTCACATTTGCTGTTATAAGCGAAATCCTGCAATCTAGGTAACTTTGACCTTTGCAATGTAGTTTCTTAAGTTATAATAGAAATCTTGGAGTTTGAATTTCATTTAGTTGCTTGATATTATCTTTTGTCTGATTTGTTTGAACTTTGAACTATGAGTAATGCCTCAAGCAAAATCTTCTCTTCCTTGCTGGTAAACAAAATGTCAGGCTCTGAAGTCTGGTTTTTTTTTTCCTGGTGTTAGTAATTAGTTCAAGTTATTTGCTCTCGATTGAGACTGATTGATAGCTTGGTTATTTACATACCGCTGATTTGTAGCTAAATAATCCAAAGATTTAATTTGGATCAAAGCAAAAGTGGTTCTCTTTGAAGAAAACATGACGTTAATCTCTTTAGAGTCATTTTGATATCTACTTAGGTAGTATATTGATATGATTTCTTGAAATTTTTTTCAATACATAAGCTTATAGCTAGTTATTGTATGGCTCTTCTAAAATTAAATACTACTTGTTTATTAGTTTTGTCTAGTTATAAAAAAAAATTATAATGTTGTGTGTTATGATGATGGAAAGCTGAAAATATTTGGATTCAGTTATTTTTTTTTTTTCATTTTGCTTGGAGAAGAGTATTCTAAGAGAGAAAGAGCAGAGGTTTTATGGGTGAGTTTTATTTTTTATCTTCTTTATGTTAGGTACTCTTTTTGAATCCAAAATCATAAAGAAAAACCAAAGAACATTTTTCTTTGTTGTCTTCTCCTTTTTTAAGTTTGAAAATAGAGTTAAAATTTGAAGCAACATTTTGATTTCATACAAGTTTGTTTCCTCGTGTGCTGGTTTTAGTGTTATTTTTTATCTGTCATATTTTTATTATTAAGTTGGATTCCATGTTTGAATATTAACAATTCATTTTTGCGCTCAAATGAATATATGATTGTCACTACTTTGGTTCAACACTATAAGCAAGAGTTTATATAATTAAGAAGTTTGAATAACAGTAAGGGGTTATCCCTTTTAATAAATGTCTTGATAAGTATCATGTAGGCCACTTCCTCTTTAATATCAAAGTTTGCCCAATACACATGTAGTAACCAATAAAAAATTTCATGCCTATAATACCCGATTGGCGCTAATCTTTAATTACTAATTTAGCCAAATAAATTCAATAATAGTTTGATTTTTATTTTATAGTTAAAATAATGTGGGCAATTGGTAGGCGCGTTTTAACTCACGGAATCGTTTGCGTAGCGTGATGTTTAACATTCAATAAATTTTAATTTAATAATTTCATACCATTTCAACTAGCTTTAATTAATTTCTAATTTAATTAATCCTTTTGTTAAAATTTCGGATTCGCTTGCGTAGCGCGATAATTATTTTTTAATTAATTCTTTTAAACGTAGTAACTTTTTTTAAAAAAAAGTAGCAATATACTATTAATCTTCGTCATAATTGCAGATTTGCTTGCGTAGCGCTATTATTATAAAATTAATAATTTCGTCTCGATCACGCCTTCGCTTGCGTGGCATGATTATGACAATGTAATTTATCCAAAAATTATTTTCTTGATAAATCTAATAATCAAGAAGTAATAGCGGATAGGTAAATCATGAAAATCTTATAAATCACAGTTGGTCCAAAATTAATTCAAGCCACGCTTTAAGTCAATAAAGCAACCATGATAGAACCACGGGATTCGGGAAATGCCTTACACCTTCTCCCCGGTCAATAGAATTCCTTACCCGAACTTTATTTTTGCGGACCGATAAAAATAAAGTCAAACCTTCCTTTGACTAGGGATTCAAATAAAAGGTGACTTGGAACATCCAAAATCAATTCCAAGTGGCGAATCCGTAAATAAAATAATCCCTACTCAAATTTGTCCTTTTAATTGGAAAAATCCTTTATCCCACAATCCATAACCTACACATATCTTCTTTTGGAGGTATAATAGGGGTGTGACAACTCTGGCGACTCTGCTGGGGACAACCAGAATTCGAGCTTGCACATGTTGACTTTTTATTTGGCTTTATGAATGTATATATTTTGATTCATTTGGTCTGGCGTGAGGTGTAAAGATAATTTTTCATAAAAATCAAAAGAGAAAAATACTCAGTTTCGTCGAACTACGCGGGTTTTATTCTCACCGGATGTGAGATACGTAGGCAACTACCATCTGGTTCAGCCCATATTTAAAAAAAAAAAAAAAGAGCTTAAAATTCTACATGTGCATAAAATTTTCCTGAAAAAACGCTATTTTTGGTCACTTTTTAATGCTTTACCCTCGTATTCTGGCCGTTTTTCCAAGACAACCTTAAAATCTTTCTTGGAAGTGCTGAAGGGTCATTTTTTTTGTAAAATAGTTATTTTGTCCACCTTTTGTTCACTTTTTACCATTTTGCCTTTATGACCAGCCATTTTTGTCGAGATTGCTTAAAACCTTCTGCGGAAGTGCCGAGAGACTGTTTTCGCAAAAAAAAAAATAACCATCTTATCTAGTTTTGTCTGGTTATATATGTCGAGACAGCCTTTGAACCTCTCTCGAGAGTACCGAAGAGCCGTTTTCGTTAAAGTAGCTATTTTGTTTATTTTGCCTATTTTATTTTTTATTATTATTTTTGTCTCCATGCTTAGCCATTTTTATCGAGAAAATCTTTAAGCCTTTTGTGGAAGAATCAAAAGGCCGTTTTCATAATAATAATAGTCCTTTCCCTACTTTTTGTGTCTGCTAATTTCAAAAATAATAAATAGATCGAGGCCTAAATGGTTTTTTTTAAAAGGGAGTAAAAAAATAATAATAATAAAAATAAAAATAAAAGGAATAATCAGAATTTCATATAGCTTAGGAAAGTCCTGACCCTTTTTATCTTATTCTCAGGTTCACCATGAATTCTCCACAAAGAAGCAATCAGAAAAGGGTAAGGGACGAGACACCTCCTATGTTCTTGATAAGAAATAAGACCCCGAGTAGTCTCAATAATTGTTGGGCTAGTTTTGCAACATGGGAACGGAATCAAGTATTTAAACACCTCAAGTTCCTCACAAACATCGTGGGGATTAATCCTAACAGAGATTTAATCAAGGCTCTAGTAGATTTTTGGGACCCCCTGAACAATGTCTTCAGGTTCAAAGATTGTGAAATGACGCCTACATTGGAAGAATTAGGTGGGTTTACTGGATTAGGGAGGGACCTTCGTGGGAAAAAAGCATGTTGCTCGGAGAAAAGTTGGTGTGAACAACTTTTTGAAAAAGTTATGCCTCCGTGGAATTCCAATGGGTTGCTTGGCCGAAGGTTGGGTTCCGTTGGAATATCTCTATGACAGATTTGGGGAAGAGAAAAGGGTTTGAAAACTTCTCGGGCACGAAATTTGTCAACCAATTGAGTTGCGACGCATGGAGAGAGTTGAGAGTCTTCACGTTCATGATATCATTTCTGGGGATCATGGTCTTTCCAGAGCGTGGTGGGCAAATCAGAATTCGATTAGCTGCGGTAGTCTCATTTTTGCAAAGTAGCGAGGATCACACCATTCTTCCCATGATTCTGGGAGATATTTTTCGAGCTTTGACCCGCTGCCAAGAGGGTGAATATTACTTCGAGGGATGCAACATTCTGCTGCAAATGTGGTTCATAGAGCACCTTTATCATCATCCAATAGTAATAAATTTCAATGAAAATTGGTTGAATTACCTTGGATGTCACCCAGACAGGGCCGCAAGTTGTAATCTTCCAGAGGGGGTGAGGGCTTGGCGGACATTGCTCGGTTCATTGAGTGCTGATAGAATCACCTGGAACTATTATTGGTTCCCTTCTGCTAGGGTCATGCATATGTCGACGTATCGTCTGTTCTTCATACTCATGGTTTCAGAGGTTTCCAACCCTACACACCCCTATGCGTCATGCGCCAGTTAGGGAGAGAGCAAAAGAGTCCCCTGACTGAGGACATGCGTCCGTTCGTGTGGGAATTCAAGGTAGAGGAACCTCCAAGGGAGTCATACGCACAAAAGGTTTGGTTTGGTGGTCGATTTTCTTATTTTGACGAGATGGTAGCCGATCGTGAACGTGGGAGGTAAGCCTCGCATACCTTGAGTGGTTTCACAACCAGGCTATCCCGGAGAAAAGACCAGAAAGATCCATACGGCATGCGGTTGATTGGAAGAGGAGATCGAGGCCAGAGTTAGAGAAACCAGAAGGGAAGTAACACTAGATTTCCAATCCCGTATTGACATTTTACAAGAAGATAAAGGCATTATAGAGACAGCCATGGACATACAACAGGTTGATTTTGAGCGGGAAAAGGCTAAGTGGGAACAAGAGAGGCGAGCACTCAAAGTTCAAATTAGGCAGAAAAAAGTGATCACTGCCGCTCAACAACAGGAAGAAAGAGAAACCCAGTTCAAGGTGGTCCGTGGTCATGAGCGTAGAAGTTTTGCTCCATTAATACAAGGTCTGCGGGATCATATAGGGGGAGTTTAGTCAAGCAAGGAGCGCCAGATCGCGGAGTTTGAAATAGAAAGACATCACTACCAAAGTACGATTAATCGGTTGGAGGGGGAGTCACTGGAAATTCGGCGCCAAAGAGATATGGCCTTGGAGCGCAAGCATGATGCACTGGATCTAGCTGAGACCCGTGGTCAGAAAAATCAAGAATTGCACTTGGATCAGGAACACATTAAGGGAAAGATCCTCGAGGTAGCCACATATACCTCCCGAGCTTGCAGGAGTTGTCAGGGAATGACACCCGAACGATTTGCTAAAGTATCATTGAACGTCACCCATCACATATCTGCAGATTTAGAGAGGACATACCGCGACGTTGGAGGTCAACCGCAGGAATAAGATTCATGACTACAATAATTCTGGTGGATTCTCCTGAAGAATTTTAGATCTTCTTTTAGCTGACAGTCCATTTTGACTGTTCCTTTGTGGTCTTTGAGTATGTAAGAGTCTTTTGTTGTTTTGAGTCTTGTTATTTTGCTCTTTGTCTTAAAAAGTCAGTTTGATTCAAATTTGGTCTTGTTTAAATGGTTATCTTTATGTAATTCTTGTTATGAGTCTTGTATCAAAAAATGAAAATCAATGAAAAAGATTTTGTTTTAGCAAAATTCAAAAATGAACCAATTTTTTTTTGTTTTGTACAAAAAAAAGGCTTGTGTCCCTGAACTACGTAATGATCTGATTCATGTGGCGACATGATACGTAGGCAACCCCTAAAAGGTTCGTTCGAAATATTTTAATAAGGGAACAAAATGAGGTGAGTGAAAAGAGAAGCGAAAAAGAAAATGAGAAAGAGAAAAAAAATTGAGAGCATCATTAAGCAACAACCTTATAAGCCGGGATGAAACATGAAGCATTCCAAAATCATGTTAGAAATGGTGACAATGTTAGGAACATGGCATATTACGTGTGATTCATATGTGTAAAATACTTAACCCTAACACGTTTGTTGTCTCTTATCTAGTAAAGCTTAAGGTGGTTGGTTTGTGGTGAAATTGGCCACACATCATTACTTCACCAGATCTAAAGGAAAGGTACCAATGGCTAATAATGATGAAATCGAGTTGGTCAATGACAACCCCCACAGTCAGTCAGTTGAGCAAGAGTCAGAGGAAGTGAGAAGATTAAAACAACAGTTGTCTGATGTATATCAGGCTTGGATCTCCGGCCAGCCTCTACCTCAGGGTCCCTCAGAAGGAACTTCTATTGTACCCCTGACTACTCAACCACCGCTCCATGCGACGAGCGACCACATTCTACCACCAGGGTATGTGCCAAACTACAGCTTCCATGCCGCTCCTTGAAACCTCTAATGTGCGATCTCCAACTGCACCGGTCAGGAACACCCCTCTTGTCGTGTCTGGCGCGCCAATATATACAATCCCGCCACCACCCCCTGTGATGAGGCCAAACAACGAGCCACCATCTCATGCTTGTGATGGCCAATACTACTCTCCAAATATGTCTTTCAAGGTCTCGACTCCATACAACCAGACTCCTCAGTACGAGTCACCGGTGGAAAATGAAAAGCCTGCCAAGACAGTTGAGCCAGATGAGATGGACAGGAAGATGAAAAGTCTTGAACAGAACATAAAGAACATACAAGGACTAGGTGGTCACAAAAGTGTATCTTTCAGTGATCTATGCATGTTCCCTCACATCCATTTGCCACCAGGGTGCAAGACCTCAAAATTTGAGAAGTATGATGGACACGGAGACCCTATCGCCCACTTGAAAAGGTACTACAACCAGCTGAGGGGTGCAGGTGGAAAAGTGGAATTGCTGATGGCTTATTTTGGGGAAAGTCTTACGGGGGTAGCCTTAGAATGGTTCATTGACCAAGATATCTCTCATTGGCATGTCTGGGACGACATGGCTCAGTATTTCATCAAACAATTCCAGTACAACATAGATATTGCACCAGATTGCAATTCCCTGTCCAATATGAAGAAGAAGCTGACTGAAAGCTTTAGGGAGTATGCAATCAAGTGGAGGGAGCAAGAGGCTAGAGTCAAGCCACCCATGGATAACCATGAGTTGATCGCTATTTTTCTGGAGGGTCAAAAGCTTGATTACTTTCAAAACATGATGTCTGTGATGGGTAGACCTTTTGCAGAAGTAATCAAAATAGGGGAAATGGTCGAAAATGGCCTTAAGACTAGCAGAATTGTAAGTCAAGATGCTCTCAAAGCCACTACTCAAGCTATCCAAAATGGGTCGGGAAGTTTGGCAAATAGAAAGAAGAGAGATGAAGGGTCCATGATGACTTCGGCATCCAGGGAAGTTCAAAGAGGGGCATCGCACCCTTATGTGCAAGTACATCAAGGGAAATCTAGCTACCCTTAACATTATTATCCTCCACCAATTCCGTAATACTCTGTGGGCCCACCACCGTATACAGTGTTCAATGCTCAATCCTATGCTTAGCCTCCTAATCAGCAAGTACGGGCACCAGTTCCGAGGATCCCCCGGCCTTAGCAGCAAAATTTTTGGGCACCCTACAATGCTCGTCCCAGGCAGGATTATGGTCGAGAGCGGAGGCCGGCAGAAAAATTCACTCCATTGGCTGAATCATACTCTTTGTTATTCTAGAAGCTGAAGTAGATGGGTGTGATCGGACCCATTGCTCCCCACCATATGCATCCCGATTCACATGGATTTCAAGCAAATGTTAGATGTGAATATCATTCAGGTGCCCCGGGACATAGCACTGATGACTGTTGGACTCTGAAAGAGCCATAGAAAGACTAATTGCTGAAAAACTGATTGTAGTGACAAATGAGGAGGGCCCTCCTAATGTGACCAACAACCCCTTGCCAGTACATAATGATGTTCATTTTGTGGTAATGATTGGCTGAAATCGAGAAGGCAAGCCGGTTGGTCGAGCGGAAAGGACAGCAGGAACGATGCAAGAGGAAACCAAACTGGAAGTCAGTCCAAGCTGAGACGTGCCATTGATTGTGAAAGGCGTACTGAGCTTAGAAAAGGTAACTTTATTTGTTCCCAAGGTCTCGAGATTGGAAGTTCGCTCTAGTGTTCCAAGCCCAAGGTTGTATGTCCTTGGAGGCTACCCCAACACAAAGCAGAATCAGGGTGGTATGAAGGGTATAACAGAGCCGATCATGATCAAACCTGCCGTTCAACCCCCTGTGAAAAACACGAAAACCATTCCTTGGAATTACAACAAAAATGTGATGACCTACAAAGGCAAGGAAATCATAGAAGAAGTGGGGGAAACTGGAGGTTTGCTCGTGTGATAATCAAGATCCTGAACGAGGCACATGTCTCAAAGAAGACCACAATGAATCAGTTAGAGAAGATGGCTAACAGATTTTTTGAGGTGAACAGAATCACCTTTACTGATGATGAACTCCCCGAAGAAGGAGTCGGGCACAATAGGGCTTTTCACTTGACTGTTAAATGTGAGGGGAACTACGTGAAGCGAGTAATAGTTGATGGAGGCTCGAGCGTAGATGTATGCCCTCTATCCACCTTGCAAACCATAAATATCAGTACAGACAGATTTGACCCAGCAATGTCCGTATCCAGGCTTTTGATGGCTCAGCGAGAGATACCATTGGTGAGATCAACCTCACCATGATGATTGGGCTGGTTGACTTCGAAATTGTCTTCCAAGTAGTGGACATGGACACTTATTATAACTTTCTTCTTGGAAGGCCATGGATCCATACGGCCCGAGCTATGTCATCCACTTTGCATCAGATATTCAAATTCGAACATGACAGGCAAGAAATTATTGTTCATGGGGAAGACGAGTCGTCCATTTATAAAGACCCGTTAATCCTCTGTATTGAGGCCAAGGAAGGGTGTGAGTCCATTGTCTTTCAGGCTTTTGAAATGGTTGTTGTGGACCATGTTGAGGAAGGAAGGCCCATTCTGCATCCTCGTCTTTCCCCACATCTGTAATGGTGGTGGTACTCATGCTGAGGCAAGTTTATGAGTCAGGAAAAGGCTTGGGGGCATCATTACAAGGAATTTCAGAGCCCATTTCTCCGTTCAGTAACCAGGGTACTTTCGGTTTAGGCTCCAGGCCGACACAAGCAGACGAAGACAAAGCCAAACACCGCAAAAAGCACGGATGGGTCTTGCAACAACCTATCCCTCACATTTTCTACACTTTTGTCAAGCCATGACTCCAAGAAGGTCAACATTCCTCGGCGCAGGAAAACATTGATGAAATTTTCCATAAATTCAACCAGATGTTTTCTGAAGTGAATATGATCCAGGCAGGTGAAGGCACTAGTCGTGCCGATGTGCAACTAATTGGCCCAGATACCATGCTCAACAATTGGGAAGCAACTCCTCTCCCCACAAGGAATGAGTCTTGGTAGTTTGCTTTTGCAGCTTCCTTTTTGTATTTTGGGTTACTTTCAGGGTTGTAATCCAAACATCTCACTATGATTGTTTTGTTTTGATGTTAACCCTTCTATCCTTCCGAATTCAATGAAATGCAGTTCAATTTCCTATTAAATTTTGTATCTTTTCCTTTTCCTAATTCAGTCATTTTGTTTCCATTTCAGTTTCGTTAATGCCGGCTTTAATAACATGACATGCATGCGGAATTCACGCCCAGATCTTTTAAAGCTGTCTAATTTTGAAATAATGCATCAAGAGGTTGAATATGACGAAGATGAGGTTGCTGAGGAAATAACAAGAGAGTTGGAACAATTTGAAAATAAGCCTAAGCCCAACCTCAATGAAACTGAGTCCATTGATATCGGAAGTCACGAAGAAGTTAGACAAACAAAGATAAGCATTCACACTGAACAAAAAACCAGAGATTCCTTGATTCAACTTTTATTTGAATACAGAGACGTGTTTTCTTAGTCTTATGATGATATGATGGGTTTAAGTGTTGATCTAGTGGTTCATAAACTTCCCACGTATCTTATTTTCCAACAATCCAACAAAAGCAACAAAAATTTAGAATGGACATGAGTGACAAAATCAAAGAGGAAATAATGAAGCAGTTGAGCGCCAACGTGGTCAGAGCTGTCCGATACACCACCTGGGTGGCAAATGTTGTGCCTGTTCCAAAGAAGATGGAGAAACTAGAGTCTGTGTTGACTATAAAGACATGAACAAAGCAAGTCTGAAGGATAAGTTTTCTTTGTCAAACATCCACATTCTTGTAGATAATTGCGCAAAGTATGAGATACAATCATTCGGGGATTGCTATGCTGGGTACCACCAGATTCTAATGGATGAGGATGACGTTGAAAAGACCGCTTTCACCACTCCATGGGGTACTTATTGTTACAGGGTCATGCCATTCGGTTTGAAGAATGTAGGGGCAACTTACATGAGGGCCATGACAACCATTTTCCATGACATGATGCACAAAGAGATAGAAGTATATGTCGATGATGTCATCATAAAATCAAAGACACAAGCTGATCACGTGCGCGATTTGAAAAAGTTCTTCGAACGGCTGTGAAGGTATGACCTTAAGCTTAATCCAGCCAAGTGTGAATTTGGGGTTCCATCTGGGAAACTCTTCGGTTTTATAGTCAGTCGGAGAGGCATCAAATTGGATCCATCTAAGATAAAATTCCATTCAAGATTTTCTACCCCCGAAGAATAAAATGGAAGTCATGAGTTTGATCGGGAGGTTGAACTACATCAGTAGGTTCATTGCTCAGCTCACAACCACGTGCGAGCCCATCTTTAAGTTGTTGAAAAAGGATGATGCTATCAAGTGTACGGACGATTGCCAAAAAGGTTTTGATAGGATCAAAGACTATCTGTCAAAACCTCTTGTACTGGTCCCACCTGAACCTGGTAGGCGTTTGTTTTTATATCTATCGGTGATGGATAATTCCTTTGGATGCGTTCTGGGGCAACATGATGCAACATGCAAAAAAGAACAGGCAATCTATTATTTGAGCAAGAAGTTCACCAATATGAGGTTAAGTACACCCTTTTAGACAGGACGTGTTGTGCCTTGACTTGTGTTGCTCAGAAGATGAGGCATTATCTCCTAGCCTACACCACTTACCTCATATCCAGAATGGATCCTTTGAAGTACATCTTTCAAAAGTTGATTCCCACTGGCAGGCTCGCAAAATGGCAGATTCTGCTCACTGAGTTCGACATTGTCTATGTCACTCCCACCACAATAAAAGCACAAGCTTTGGAAAATCATTTGGAAGAGAATCAAGTTGATGATGATTACAAGCTACTGAGCACATACTTCCCAGACGAAGAGGTCAACTCAATAGAGGAAGTAGTTCTGGAAAATAGCCATGTATGGAAAATGTATTTTGATGGGGCTTCCAATATAAAGGAGTTGGGATCGAGGTAATCCTCATCTCGCCTATCGGACAACATTACCCTACAACGGCCCGACTTCGTTTCTTTTGTACCAATAATATGGTAGAATATGAAGATTTTATCATGGGTCTGAAAATGGCCCTTGATCTGGATGTGCATGAACTATTGGTTATGGGAGATTCTGATTTGCTTATCCGGCAAACCCAAGGCGAATGGGAGACTCGAGACGTCAAGCTTATTCTATATAGACAATGTGTGCAAGACTTGAGAAAAAAATTCAAATCCATCGAGTTCAAGTACATTCCCAGGTTTCACAACGAGCTAGCCGACGCCTTGGCTACCTTAGCCTCGATGCTCTCTTATCCTGGTAACACTCATATTGATCCATTGGAAATCCAAGTTTGGAATCAACACGGTTACTGCAATACTATTGAGACAGAACCTTATGGTGAGCCATGGTATCATGACATAAAACGATTCCTGAAAATAGGGGAATACCTAGAGCATTCCAAGGCAGATCAAAAAAGAACTATAAGGCGGCTCATCGACGATTTCTTCTTGAATGGGGAAATTTTGTACAAAAGGACCCCGGATTTGAACTTTTTGAGATGCATAGATGACATAGAAGCTAAGAAGATCATGAGTGAAGTGCATTCGGGGGTATTTGGACCTCACATGAATGGATATGTTTTGGCGAAGAAGATTATGCGGGAAGGGTATTATTGGCTTACTATGGAGCGAGATTGCTTCAGTTTTGTTCGCAAGTGTCACAAATGCCAGATTCATGGTGACCTGATTCACTCGCCACCTTCGGAGTTGCATCCCATGTCCTCTCCTTGGCCCTTCGTTGCTTGGGTAATGGATGTTATTGGGCCAATCGAGCCAAAGGCTTCAAATGATCATAGATTCATTTTGGTTGCAATTGATTACTTCACCAAGTGGGTGGAGGTCGTCACTTTCAAAGCAGTCACCAAGAAAGCTGTGGTAGACTTTGTTCATTCCAACATCGCTTGCATCACACATAAGCTCAAATGGTGCACTCCAATCCGGCACCGTGATAATGGGAGTGGTAGTGAGCTTGTGTTTTAAGAGCTCAAAAACTTGCATACAATGCTCATCAAAACTGAATTTAGCATCCTTCTCTAACAACTTGAATAATGGATTCACCACCTTAGAGAAATCTTTGATAAACCGCCGGTAAAAACCGGCATGGCCAAGAAAGCTATGAACTCCTCTCACTGAAATAGGTGGTGGCAATTTTGAAATAACCTCAATCTTTGTCTTATCAACCTCAATGCCATTCTTTGAAATCTTATGGCCCAAAACGATTCCTTCCTCCACTATAAAGTGGCATTTTTCCCAATTCAAGACCAAATTTGTTTCTTCACACCGAGCAAGGACTCTATCAAGATGACTCAAGCATTCATCGAAAGAATCCCCGAAGAAACTAACGTCGTCCATAAATACTTCTAGAAAGTCCTCCACCATGTCGGTGAAGATTGCCATCATACATCTTTGGAAAGTGGCTGGGGCATTACAGAGTCCGAATGGTATGCGAGCAAAGGCAAAAGTTCCATATGGGCAAGTGAAGGTAGTCTTCTCTTGATCCTCCAGGGCTATCAAAATTTGATTATATCCAGAATACTCATCAAGGAAACAATAAAAGGCCCGACCTGCGAGCCTATCCAATATTTGATCTAAGAATGGTAAAGCAAAATGGTCTTTGCGGGTTACCATGTTGAGCTTGTGGTAGTCCATGCACACCCGCCATCCGGTAACCGTTCTTGTAGGAATGAGCTCTTTTTTATCACTGTCATTCCACCCTTTTTCATAACGCATTGGACCGGAGAAGTCCAAGCACTATCCAAAATTGGATAGACAACACCCGCATCAAACCATTTTATAATCTCCTTTTTCACCACATCTTGCATAGCTTCATTGAGTCTTATTTGATGTTTAACGGAGGGTTTGGCTCCATCCTCCAATATGATCTTATGCATGCAAAAGGCGGGGCTAATACCCCGAATATCAGCCAAGGTCCAACCGATTGCTTTCTTCCTCCTCCTTAGTAGTTTTAAAGTTGAGTCAACCTGCAATTGGGTTAGGAAAGAGGAAAGAATAACTGGTAAAGTACAAGAGGGACCAAGTTATTCATACCTGAGGTGGGAAGGAAGTGGCTTCAACTCCAGATTCGGAGGTTCTTCAATAGATGTCTTTGTTGGTGGGGTCTTCCTGTTCTCCAAGTCCAATGACAATTTTCTGGGAGAATAAGAATAAGACCCCATGCCTTGAAGGGCATGGGTTCTCTCAAGCACACCATCCACCACTTAGTCCTCGTGATTCAACAAGGCCAACTCCATAGGATCATCAACATAGATCATAGCACTGGCATCGTCAATAATGACCTCGGACACGAGGTCCATAAAAGAGCAAACTTCAGTGTTGTTGGGCTGCTCCATAGATTTGCACACATGGAAGATCACTTTTTCATCACCAACTCTGAATGTAAGTTCCCCAGCTTCAACATCGACCAAGGCCTTCCCGGTGGAAAGGAAAGGCCTCCCCAAGATAATAGGGACCTCAAAATCAACCTCATAGTCGAGGATATAAAAATCTGCTGGCAATATGAATTTGTCCACTCTCACTAAGACATCATCAATAATACCTAGGGGCCTCTTCATTGATCTATCCACCATTTGAAAATGCATAGAGGTCGCCCTAGGTTGTCCTATCCCCAAAGTCTTGAACACATAATATGGCATCAAANCTTCATTATATCAAAGAACTTTTTAAACTGGGTCTCTTGCTTCTGTTTTGCCAATCTCTGAGGATAGGGAGGAGGTGGCCTAGGAAATGGTGCCTTTGGGGCCACCGGTTCCGGCATGTCAATTATGTGCTCCCTATACGGGTTCACATTTCTACCCAAATCTTCCCCATTATCATGAATGTCAATTGTTACCTCACCTTCAATTGGCTCATCCATTGCTCGTTCCACATCAACTGGTAGCTCATCTTGGGGTACAACTTCATCATAACAACAATCTTCTTTTGCCCTGAAGTACTTGCTTCACCACCTTTTCCACTCTGAGTAGTTACCGCCATAGCATGACCGGTGTTGTTGTTGTTCCCACCCTTGGGTTTCACTACCGTATCACTCGGTAGTGCACCCTTCGGGCGTGTGTTTAAGGCATGTGAAATATGGCCCATTTGTAGTTCAAGATTTCGGATAGAAGTAGTGTGAGAGGATATCTGGGCATCAGATTCTGCATTTCTCTCCATCATATGTTTGAACATATTTTCTATTCGACTCATTTCCGAGCTTGAAGAAATTTGCCCATGAGATTGATATGGAGGGGGGTTGCTTGGTTGTTGGTACATCGGGGGCCTTTGAAAACCCGATCCCTGACTACCTTCGCCTCCCCAATTGTTGTTGTTATTTCTTCCATTCCAATTCCCTTCATTGTTGTTCCCCCATTGTCGATCATTATTGTTGTCCCATTGACGATCATTGGTATTGCTCCAATTTTTAGCATTGTTATTGTTCCAGTTTCGTGGCCTTTGGTTCCCCCAGTTTTGCGTATTACCTTGCCCTTGGTAGTTGTTTCCATACATAACATCCTCATCTTGGTCATTATAACTTTCATCTTGTTCATGCCAACTCGGCCCATGATCACCATGGTTTTGCCTAACATTCCCCGAGGTCTCCTTTAGTTTCCTTGCATATGAACTCCTTCCATAGTATTTACTTGCTTCGGCCCTTGCAATTTTTGGAGTTGAGCTTTAGCAAGTTGGTTCATGGTTGTTGTGAGCTCGGCAATTGCTTGCCCTTGTTCTTGGAGCTCCTTGTGGAGACTATTCACACCGGTTTCCCCTTAAGGCACATTTGCTCTACTTTGCCAAGCCGAAGATGTGTCGGCCATTTCATCAATAATCTCACATGCCTCCGGATATGTCAACTTCATAAAATTACCACCGGACAATTGGTTGACCACACATTGATTTACCGTGTTGATTCTCCGGTAGAATGTTTGTTGTATCATAGACTCGTTCATGTCATTGTTAGGACACTCCTTGACCATGGTTATATAGTGTTCCAATATTTCATGTAGTGGCTCGTTTGGCTCTTGTTTGAATGACAAAATGTCATCTCGAAGGGCCGCCGTGTGGCTCGGTGAAAAGAACTTTGCAATAAACTTATCCGCGAGCTCGTCCCAAGTGGATATAGAATGGTTCAGGAGACGCTCAATACAATCCAATGCCTTTCCCCTAAGTAAGAACGGGAACAACCGTAACCGTAATGCGTCCTCAGACACATTAGTTTGTTTACTCCCCCAACATTTATCAACAAAGCCTTTGAGATTCTTATAGGAATTTTGGTGGGCGGCTCCGGTGAAGTATCCTTTTTGCTCTAGGAGAGTGAGAATAACATTTGTGATTTGGAAGTTCCCCACTCGAATCCTTGGCGGGACTATTGCACTAGCGTACCCCTCGTTTGGAAGGACCCGAGGAGCAGCTCTAGGAGCTCGAGGAGGGGGAGGGTCTGGGACATCATCCTGTATATTGGCATGTCGGCCTCTTCTTTGTGGAGGAATTTGATTAATTTCATCTTCTTGATTGTCATAAACTTCCTTCCCCGGAATCAGATTTCCTAGTGGATCGGCCATTGTACCTAAGTAAACAAAACAAGGAAGTTAAAAATAGAAGGAAAGAAAAACACACTACGCTTCTAGTCACAAATATAGTCACACCGTTAAAGCTCCCCGGCAACGGAGCCAAAAAGTGACCATGCCTCACCCACACTACTATATAAGCATGAAGGCAAGGATCGTGTATATTTTACCCGAATGGTCGGGATCGAATCCACAGGGATCCTATGATGGGAGTGAGTGTATAAGTGATCTAGAAGGGTCGAGTGTTTATAATTGCACTTCTAATCGTTTGTTGGTGTTGAACTATGCTAAGTGTATTCTATTGTTTGTAAGCTAATTAATGACTAACTTTGTTTTTGTTGTTGTTTTCTGATATTAAATAAAGGCACTAGGGTCGTGATCGTTGCCTAGGTGGATACACAACGGGGTTCAATTCTAAGGTCGGGTAATTGGCTAGGGATACAACTATAACCAATGCACGAAGGTGATCACTCTATACCTCTCGGTAGTTTGAGTGATTTTAACCTAATTGCCCCTCTCGAGGCCAATTGCGTGCCAATTAAACAAGCAATACACGCTTAGGTAGGGTGTTACTCTCTCGAGTTTTAACCCGTTAATTAGGGCTCAAATAGGGTTTGACCATTTCTGGGTTCAACCCCATTGATTGGGACTACCAATCTCTTGATAATGCCCTAATTTCCTATTAGGCTAATTTCTAGACTCAAGTCTTCTTTCTCAAGAAATACCCAAGTCATGAAAAGGTCAATTAGTGTTTGCAACCACTAATTATAGCAATAAAAACCTTGAACTAAATAACCAATACCCATTAATTTCCCAACCTTAATTTCAAAACCCCATTACATACCCACACTAGGGTTGAGCCACAACCCTAGCTAATGGGTCTAGCTACTCATAATCAAAGANTTAGGTAGGGTGTTACTCTCTCGAGGTTTAACCCGTTAATTAGGGCTCAAGTAGGGTTTGACCATTTCTGGGTTCAACCCCATTGATTGGGACTACCAATCTCTTGATAATGCCCTAATTTCCTATTAGGCTAATTTCTAGACTCAAGTCTTCTTTCTCAAGAAATACCCAAGTCATGAAAAGGTCAATTAGTGTTTGCAACCACTAATTATAGCAATAAAAACCTTGAACTAAATAANTTTTCAATGTTAAAAAATGCAAGAACAAAGCTAAAGAGATAAAAACCCTAAAATATTCACGTGCTCTCTACTTCAGAAATTACAAGATATGTAAAGAAATTACAAAATAGTCTATTTATAGTCTGCCAAATTTTCAGATAAAAATACCCCTGCGGGACCACCGCGGCCCGTGAAAACACGACCGCGGTCCGCGAAGATAATGATGTTGTTGAGTTGTTAATCTTCTGGTAAGGGTCGACCGCGGACCGCGAAAAGAGGACCGTGGTCGCGGTGGATACTTGTATCATTTCTTGAGCTCACTAGAATGCAACCATGGACCACGAAATGAGGACCACGACCGCGGTGGAGACTTGTATTATTTCCAAGCTCACTGGAATGCCACCGCGGACCGCGAAATGAGGACCGCGGACGCGGTGGAAACCTGCCTTGTGCTCAACCTTACTGGAATGCCACCGCGGTCCGCGAAACGAGGATCGCGGCCGTGGTGGATGATTGCCTTATGGTCGACCTCACTGGAATGCCACTGCGGTCCGCAAAACGATGACCGCGACCATGGTGGATGCTTGCCTTACTGTCGACCTCACTGGAATTCCACCGCGGACCACGAAATGAGGACTGCGGCCGCGGTGGCCTTTTTGACTTGATCATCTTTGTTTTGTTTGATCCTTGTGCCGGATTCACTCTTGTTTTGAGCATATTTTAGACTGAGTGCCTTCATTTCTGGTTCAATCATGCAACAAGCACAACGTATAAGATTTCGGGGCCATTTTGTATACCATTATATCCAAAATTCATGTATAAGGGAACGAAAAATGAGGCAAAAATCCAAGTTATCACAAACCCCTGGTTACAAACCTTTTAATAATACAGGGTACCAACCCCTCGTTACAATCCTCTCCAGTAATACAGGGTACCAACCCCTGGTTACATTCCTCTTCAGTAATACAGGGTACCAACCCCTGGTTACATTCATCTTCAGTAATACAGGGTTCCAACCCCTGGTTACATTCATCTTCAGTGATACAAGGTACCAACCCCTGGTTACATCTTCTTCCTAGTAATACAGGGTACCAATCCCTTATTACATTCCTCTTCAGTAATACAGGGTACGAACCTTTGGTTACATTTTCTTCCTAGTAATACAGGGTATTAACCCCTGGTTACATCCCCTCCAGTAATACAGGGTGCCAACCGCTGGTTACATTTCCCTTTTAGTAATACAGGGTACCAACCCTGATTATATATCCTCTGGGTAACGTAGGGTACACAATCCCTCATTACCAAATTTTATCTCTTTTATCTAGTTATACTACTGTTTCTGTCTACCTTTCAATAAATTAGGTAGTTTATAGCTTTCTCTGATAACTCACAAAATTTTCCTAGTCCAAAATGTGGCAGAAAATTTTTGTTCGTTTTGTTCGTCCTTGATGGGTTTGCAGGCCCCTCCGTAGCGCACATGTTGTGATGATTAAAGCTTGTAGTTTCCATTTCTCATCAGAAGAAAGAAGTCTTTCGATCATAGGATAGTTGGAGTTAACTTTGACAATGTGTCGGTAACCCGTCTTCCCAAGATTCATCTTCTCAATTTCGGATCAGGAAAGCAAGCAACTGATATTGAGTAATAATCTTTTCTTCAAAGAGCATCAAGATCTAATCTAAGGCCAACACAAGCGAGAAGGTCAAGAATCAAGATTTGACTCTAGAAGACACATAGATAGGAATTTTATAACTTTTTTAGCTTGCATACATATGTAGTTCTCTTCTCTTATTCTTTTGATGTAAGAAACAAGTAACAGTAAAAACAACAACAACAACAACAGCAGCAGTCTTAATTCCAATATCCGGTAGTTCCAACTACCAAATTTTCTCAAAACTACACTGACCTGATTCCTCTAAACAAGGATATGTAGGCAACCTCGGAAGCAAGGTTCGGTCACCTTTTGTCAAAAATTGCTTCCATTGGAGTGATATCTGAGCAAAAATTAGCTATGGCGTTCACTTTTCTTTCCACGAAAACTCTTCATGTTCTCGAGCAAAGAGGGGCAGTTGTGAACACCTAATTTTTGCGTTATTTTAACACATCCTAAAGTCATTAGTGTTTTGTTATATTAATTTTTTTTCTCAATTTTTGTGTCTTTAATTGCATATTTCCTATCATAAAATACCAAAAAATTGTTCTTTTTTTCATTCGTGCATTTTAGGAATTAACTAATTGTTGGCCCAAGAAAGGAAATAGTTTTGAAGATTGACAAAGGAACTCCGAGATGAACCAGGTCCATTACAGGTGACATAGACCAGCAGAGTTAAAGGCACATGAGATGCACATGCATGAGATAAATGTATTCTGGTAAAATTGAGATATCTTCTGATAGAAAAGATTGGAAAAACGAAATTGGAGAAGGACTCCTTATTCAATAAGAACAGAATCTAAGATAAGGAAGGATTTAGGAGTTGAGTTTGACTAGAACTCTTCTACCAAGGAAGAGTTGCATTAGGATTCTAGTTAATTCCTTATCTACTAACTCCTATAAATTACAGATTGTTCTTATTGTATAGAGAGAGGCACAAAAGCATAAATTTATCAAGAATTGAGAGCAAAAGTCGTGAAGAAATATTGCAAGCAGTTCGAGCCAAATTGGAGAGTGCGAATCTGGAGCTACTTGAACCAGTTCCATCTGTTGTGTTTTAGTCTAGTTTATTTGTAGTAGGTGATTACTAATTGTACCTTTCAGCTTTATCTAGAAGTAATTGTAATAGGTACTGAGTGTTCAAGTTATAGTTAACTTGAAGATTTGTCGCAAATAGCTAGAGGCTAGTTTTCCACAAAGGGTTCGAGTTAATCCTTAGATTTACATAAGAGTTTATTTTGTAAATGATGTTTGGCTCATTGTTGTAGTGAAGTGTTTGGAGAAAATCTTACTGAGTAGTAGGTCGTGGTTTTTCACCTTTTGAGCGAGGTGTTTTCCACGTAAAAATCTCTGTGTTCTTTACTTTTCTGCATNCCAGTACTACTCTTGGTGGAAGAATAGGATGAAGGATCACTTAATTGGAGAAGACTATGAACTATGGGACATAGTCATTGGCGTTCCTTTAGCCACCATGAAGAAGACTGCTGAAGGAGTAGATGTCTCAAAGACTAGAGCTGACTGCATTTCTGAGGATTTGAGAAAGTGGGAGAAAAATGCTAAGGCCAAGAAGTGGCTTGTGTGTGGACTCGGTCCAGACGAGTATAGAAGAATTCAAAGTTTTACCACTTCCAAAAAAATTTGGGACACTTTGCAAGTGGCTCATGAAGGAACACCTCAAGTGAAGAGGTCAAGAGGAACTCTACTATATTCTCAATATGAGAATTTCACCATGAACGAAGGAGAGACCATCTAAGAGATGTATACAAGGTTCACTACACTGACCAATGAACTCAAATCTCTTGGATGGGTCATTCTTGAAGAAGACAAGGTTGAGAAAATTCTGACAAGGGTCTTGCTAGTCTCTTGGGAAACCAAAATTACAGCCATTCAGGAATCTAAGAACATTGCAACTCTTAAGCTGGATGAGCTTATTGGAAATCTCACTGCCTATGAACTTAGAAGGCAGATTATGAAGATGGATGGTCCCAAGAAGGAAAGGAGTTCGGCATTCAGAATCACTAAAGAATTTGATCTGGAGGAGGATGAAATGACCATGATCACAAAGGACTTCAAGAAGTACCTAATGAGAGCAAAGGTTCCTTCAAGAAGTGGAAGCTACAACAAACCAAGGGTTCCTGAAAAACAAACCAATGAGGGGTGTTACAAGTGTGGCAAGACTGATCACCATATCAAAACTGCCCTCAATGGGAAATTGAATGGAAGAAAGAAAAAGTTGAACGAAGGAACGGAAGAAGGAACAGGTTCAACCCATAAAAACATAACATAAACAAAGGCAATGGTTGCTGCTTGGGGTGAAAGTTCAGATGAGGATTCAGATGATGAAGATAGAGATGAACAAGCACTTACGGAAATTGGAGAATCCGATGAGGAATCTGAGGTAAGTATAATTCATCTCAGAGACAAGATTATTTTTTTGTCTAAAGAAAGGCTATCTGAGTTACTCCTGGATTTCATTGATAAATCTGAGGATCTAAACAATGAAAAGAAACAACTGTCTAAAGAGTGTGTGATTTTGAAAGCTAAGTGCAAAAATCTGGAACTTAGGGCTAGAGAAAGTGATAGTAAAAATGTTGAGTTAAAAAACCAGGTTCATGAACTTGACACCACTGTCCTAGAGCTAAGATCTGAAAATCTAAAACTGAAATTAGGAACAGGTAAAAACAAAGTTGATCACACACAACTCACATTAGAAGAAAATCTAAGAAAAATGAAAGACGAGTTGTACAAAAGAGATGAGCAGATAAGAGTCCTTAAGGAGGATATAAGCAAGTTCAATCATGAACTAGATAGAACTAGCAAATGGAACAGGTCATCTGATGCTTTGACATGGCTACAGGAACATCATAGTATTAATAGAAGAGGACTTGCCTTTGGGAATTTGCTACCTAAGTGGGATCCTAAAAGCAAGTACCTCACTCTTCCTGAGAACAAGATTTGTACTTATTGTGGTAAGACTGGTCACTTTAAAAGTGAATGTAATACAAAAGAAAAGGCCAGTCAAAAGAACAAGAGTTTTGTTCGAGGGAAGAATTGGCTACCAAGTTGGGCTAAAAAGAATTTATATCGGTGTTCTTTACTTTTCTGCATTTATTATTCCGTAATAGTACGAGTTGGAACACATAGAAGAACCAGGTCCTTCTATAACAACAACACTCGAAAATTGGACACCACACAAATCACCTCCCCCTCCCCCCTCTTGTGTGGTATTGACATATAAAACATCACTAATTGTTCAATTGGTGAATTAATGTAGTTAATTGATCATTTGAATAAGTTATTTAATTAATTTATTTGTTGTGTAAATTTAGTTTAATAAGTAGGATTAAGAAAGTAATTGGCCAAATTTGAAAGAGAAAGTGGCGAAGAGTGCAAGACAAGGGGTTGTTATGGGAGGACTTAAAACGACGTTGTTTCAAGACAAAACTACATCGTTTTTGTTAAGTAAATGAAAATCCATCATGGACATTCATTTCATCTTAATCTAATGGTCAAAATTTATCCCTAACTAAAATATAAAAGCTAAAAATCAGATCTTTTCTTATTTTCCAAACCCTAAAACAACTCCATCTCTCTTCTCTCTCTCACCTTCTCTCAAAGTCGCTGCCCCTCCTCCACTGTCACCACCATGCGCCGCCGCCGGTGTTGCTCCAAACACCACCAAAATTTCACCCCCTACTCATCTCAACCTCCTCTTTTCGAATCCAGCACCCAAATTTCCTAAATATCTCTCCATCCTCATGAAACCCTTTTTGGCCGAAACCCTATCCCCAATTTCTTTTGAAATTAGTCAACGTCTAGCCATACCCATCTCATAATACACTCATATTTGGACACAACTCTTGAAGAACTATTGATTCATGTTAGTTTCAAGCTAATACTTCCACTCGGTGCCGCTGTCCACCACCCCACTGTCGTACCTCAACCCTCACTGCTGACCCCTCGCCTCGATGCCACTGCCTCTCATTTCTATCATCACACTAGCCTCAGGCGAGGTTTTGTTGTTGATTTACATCGAAACTAGCCGTTTCGATGAAAATCAGCAGTAGAAGCTTGCTCGAGCTGTATCACTGTCCCGCTATGTATCGCTGCCTAATAGCCGCTACGCCACCATTGTTCGGACACTTACATTGGGTAAACTCGAGCCTTAATGCTTTCCTCCATTTTTTGAATTTTCTATTTTCTTGTCATTTACTTGTAGTTCTGTCATAGTTGATCTGCGGTCAGTGATTCGTTTCAGTTTCATTGATCATCAATGTTAGTTGTTCGCTTAATATTTTCGAATCATGTACTTAGTCGATTGTTTAGGTTTCAATTAATTGTTGTTCAATAGCTTATCAATGTTCATTTGAGTTGTATTTCAGGTAGTGTTTCCTGATTCCAATTGTCTGCTATTTAGTTCTCATAAATCGATTTGTCTTTAGTTTAGTATGTTTGAATATTTAGTTCGATTACATATAAGTCTTATTTCTGTTTTGCTAGTTCTTAGTTGGTTTAAGTTTGAGTATATAAGATGAATTTTAGTCATGTGTAGATAAAAGTTGAATACTTGAGTTTAAAGTACATGGTTGTTGGGTATTTTACTGTTTAAACATGCTGGAAACACAACTGCTCTGCTTTGTGTCTGAATTTGGTGAAAAATGGACTATTTTGCCACACAAAAGTTAGTCCTTTTGGACAGATTTTTGGTGAACCAAAATCTGTCCAAAAGGACTTATTTTTCCTACTTAAAGAGGTCATTTTTCAGACTTAAACAGATACCGATCACACAATTGCTGAGCATTTTTACATCCTAAAAACACAACTTTGAGTAAAAAAATCAGCAGCTGAATACATTACAGTAAGTTGAAACTAAGAGCAAAAGGCTTCCAAAAAATAAAAGTAGTAAGCTTAGTTCCTCGGCTTTACTTTCTTTGAGAGTGCCTGAAGTCTTCTGGGTTAATTTTCTGGTTCGTTTCGGGTGTCTTTTGCTGGTTTTTGCTGTTGTTACTGCTGGTTATTGAGTTCAATTGATTTGGTAGGTTCAAACTCACATTTGTTGTTGTAAGCGAAATCCTGCAATCTAGGTAACTTTGACCTTTGCAATGTAGTTTCTTGATTTTTAATAGAAAGCTTGGAGTTTGAATTTCATTTAGTTTCTTGATATTATCTTCTGTCTGATTTGTTTGAACTTTGAACTATGAGTAATGCCTCAGGAAAAGTCTTCTCTTCCTTGCTGGTAAAAAAAATGTCAGGCTCTGAAGTTTGATTTTTTTTTTCTAGTGTTAGTAGTTAGTTCAAGTTATTTGCTCTCGATTGAGACTGATTGATAGTTTGGCTATTTACATACCGCTGATTTATAGCTAAATAATCCAAATATTTAATTTGGATCAAAGTAAAAGTGGTTCTCGTTGAAGAAAGCATGACGTTAATCTCTTTAGAGTCATTTTGATATCTACTTAGGTAGTATATTGATATGATTTCTTGAAATTTTTTTCAATACATGAGCTTATAGCTAGGTATTGTATGGCTCTTCTGAAGTTAAATACTACTTGTTTATTAGTTTTGTCTAGTTATCAATTTTTTTTTACAATGTTGTGTGTTATGATGATGGAAAGCTGAAAATATTTGGATTCAGTTATTTTTTTTTCATTTTGCTTGGAGAAGAGTATTCTAAGAGATAAAGAGCAGAGGTTTTATGGGTAAATTTTATTTTTGATCTCCTTTATGTTAGGGTACACTTTTTGAATCCAAAATCATAAAGAAAAACCAAGGAACATTTTTCTTTGTTGTCTTCTCCTTTTTTAAGTTTGAAATAGAGTTAAAATTTGAATCAACATTTTGATTTCATACAAATTCGTTTCCTCGTGTGCTGGTTTTAGTGTTATTTTTTATCTGTCATATTTTTACTATTAAGTTGGAGTCCATGTTTGAATATTAACAATTCCTTTTGACGCTCAAATGAATATAGGATTGTCACTACTTTGATTCAGCACTATAAGCAAGAGTTTAGATAATTAAGAAGTTTGAATAACACTGAGGGGTTATCCCTTTTAACAAATGTCTTTCTAAGTATCATGTAGGTCACTTCCTCTTTAATATCAAAGTTCGCCCAATGCACATGTAGCAACCAATAAAATTTTCCATGCCTGTAATACCCGATTGGCGCTAATCTTTAATTACTAATTTAGCCAAATAAATTCAATAATAGTTTGATTTTATTTTATAGTTACAATAATGTGAAGACTTAATCCCGTTAATAATTAATTTAAACGCTAGACAATTGGTAGGCGCGCTTTAACTCATGGAATCGCTTGCATAGTGTGATGTTTAACATTCAATACATTTTAATTTAATAATTTCATACCATTTCAACTAGATTTAATTAATTTCTTATTTAATTAATCCTTTTGTTAAAATCGTGGATTCACTTGCGTAGCGCGATAGTTATTTTTTTAATTAATTCTTTTAAACGTAGTAACTTTTTTAAAAAAAAGTAGCAATATACTATTAATCTTCGTCATAACTGCGGATTCGCTTGCGTAGCGCTGTTATTATAAAATTAATAAGTTTCATTTCGATCACGCATTCGCTTGCCTAGCGTGATTATGACAATGTAATTTGTCCAAAAATCATTTTTCTTGATACTCTAATAATCAAGAAGTAATAGCGAATAGGTAAATCATGAAAATCTTATAAATCACAGTTGGTCCAAAATTAATTCAAGTCAAGCTTTAAGTCAATAAAGCGACCGTACTAGAACCACGGGATTTGGGGAATGTCTTACACCTTCTCCCCGATCAACAGAGTTCCTTACTCGAACTTTATTTTCGCGGACCGATAAAAATAGAGTCAAACCTTCCTTTGACTAGGGATTCAAATAAAAGGTGACTTGGAACACCCAAAATCAATTTCAAGTGGCGACTCTGTAAATAAAATAATCCTTACTCAAATTTGTCAGTTTAATTGGAAAAATCCTTTATCCCTCGATCCATGACCTACACATATCTTCTTTTGGGGGTAGAAAAGGGGTGTGACATCCTCTCGAACTTCGAAGGTTTTGTTTGCTTGGTTCACCGCCAGTAAAGAGTCACACTTGGCTTCAATGACTTCTGCTCCCAAGCTTTTAGCTAGCTCGAGACCTACAATCACGGCCTCGTACTCGGCCTCATTGTTAATCAGCTTAAAAGTTTTGATAGATTGCCTAATAGTGTTGCCCATGGGCGGCTTCAAAATGATGCCCCCGATGATGTACCCGATTTTAACAAGAGTTCCTTTTCAACTTCGGGTACGAGGTTTGGCATGAAATCGTCCATGAAGTCTGGGAAAATTTGAGACTTGATGGCCGTTCGGGGTTGATATTCGATATCGTGCCCATTGAGTTCGACGAACCATTTGGCCAATTGGCCCGACAGTTCGGGCTTGTGCAAAATATTACGAAGTGGGCAAGTGGTTAATACAGATAGGGAGTGATACTGAAAAAGTATGATTTTAACTTTATAGAGGCGCCTATTAGTGCAAGTGCCAATTTCTCTAAGTGTGGATATCTAGTCTCTACTTCTCCTAAGGTTAGACTTACATAATAAACAGAGAATTTCATATCTTGATCTTCTCGAACTAGGACACCACTTACCGTGATTTTCGATACTGCCAAGTATAAGTATATTTTTTCATCTGCCTTTAGGGTGTGAAGAAGTGGCGGGCTCGATAGGTATCGCTTCAATTCCTCTAACGTCTGTTGGCATTCCGGGGTCCAGGCAAAATCGTTCTTATTTTTGAGTAGGGAGAAAAATTTGTGGCTTCGATCCGACGATCTCGAGATGAATCGGCCTAAAGCAGTTATCTGTCCAGTTAGCGTTTGCACGACTTTTACACTGTCCATGAGGGTGATATCTTCGATGGCCTTGATTTTATCGGGGTTGATATCGATCCCCCAATTCGACACCATAAAGCCAAGGAACTTGCCCGAACCGACCCCCAAAGCACATTTCTCAGGGTTGAGCTTCATGTTGTATTTCCTTAGTATTTTGAATATTTCCTGCAAATGTGCCAAATGGTCCTCTGCGTGCAGGGACTTAACTAGCATGTTATCAATATAAACTTCCATTGACTTACCTATTTGTTCTTCGAACATTTTATTTACTAAGAGTTGATAGGTAGCTCCTGCATTTTTTAGCCCAAAGAGCATTACATTGTAACAATATGCTCCATACTTGGTGATAAATGAATTCTTTTCCTGGTCTTCCAAGTTGAATTTGATTGTACCCGGAATAGGCATCGATAAAAGTGAGGATCTCGTGTCCGTCCATGGCGTCGATCATGCGATCGATGTTAGGCAGTGGAAAAGAATCTTTGGGGCATTCCTTGTTTAAATCCTTATAATCTACACACATTCTAATTTTGTTCCATTTTTAGCGACTAGGACTACATTGGCTAACTATTCGGGATATTTTACCTCTAGAATGGACCCTATTTTGAGAAGTTTAGTTACCTCGTCCTTTATGAATGCGTGCTTTACCTCGGACTGAGGTATTCTCTCTTGTTTCACCAATCTGAACTTAGGGTCCACGCTTAGTCGATATGTTGGTATCTTCGATGGGATCCCTGTCATATCTAAGTGGGACCAAGAAAAACAGTATATGTTATTAATAAGAAATTGAATATGCTTCTTCCCGAGTTTGGAGGTTAACCCAGTTCCCAAGTATACCTTTCGCTCGGGCAGGTACTCGATCAATATAACTGATTCCAGCTCTTTGACTGTTGATTTGGTGGCATCAGAATCTTTGGGAACAACAAAAGTTCGAGGGGTCAGAAAATCCTCCTTTTCTTCTTCTATCTCCTGCTTCCCCGGTTCGGTCCACTACAAGAAATTTGATTTTTAACAACTACTTATCAACGAAGGGACTAAAATCCAGTCGTTATAAGTGTACTTATAGCAACCAAAATTTTTTTCGGTCGTTGAAATTAATTATTAGCTCAATATTAACGAGGGGATAGTATTCGGCCCTTAAAGTAGGACATAGTCCATCGTTATTAACTAATAAAAAGTGTCCCTAAAAATTTCCCTCTTTTTTCCCAGCCCAATCTGTCCCTCTTTTTCCCAGCCCAATCCGCCAACCTTCCCCCAAAAAAGAGGGGAAAACCCTGAGATTTCTCCAACATAACACTTATTTCTCCTAGAATCGCAAAACGTGAAACTGCTATTTCTGTTAGAAGGGCAAGTAAAATTCAGCGAAATTATTGGTGTTCAGACGTCAATCTCATCGTATTGGAGAAATTGCCGGTCACCTCCATTGACAACAACTGCTCATGTTTCTTCTCATCAAGGTAAGTCTCGAAATTGTACTCTTTTCATGTTAATTTTAGTTTAGATGAAACCCCAGTTCTAAACCATGGCTGCTCAAATTCAACTATTAAGTTTTGAACAGAAAAAGTGAGTGAAAAGCTAGGGTTTTAAGGGCAAATTTTCTTCTTTGCTTTTAGGTATTCTTCTTTGATTTTCATGAGTAGTGTGAACCTGTGAAATGGAAATTAAAGGTTGAGACATTTAATTGATGCCCAATTCAAGGTTACGCTATCGGATGAAATTTATTAAAACACGCATATCAGAACCAAGGAAGATTGATCACACAAAAAACACGCTTGTTTCTGAGAGTTAATCTCTCGATAACCAATTTATGTTGTACTTCTCTTCTAGCGCTTTTACTGAAAATTCATGGTTCACTCTTTTCCTATCTGAAATCTGGTAATTTATTTCATTATTTACAGTTTATTGTTAATAGATTTAATAGGACAAAAAAGAGTTAGAGGGTGGGGAAAAATAGATTAGATTGGTAATCTAAAGAGTCAATGGCGATGAACTCTACTTAGAAAATAAAATAAAATACTAAGATACAATGGAATAATGAATCCTGAACTGAATATAGAATTTTATGAATTTAGTATACTAAAGAATGAGTCTATAATCCTTTATATATATATATATATATATATATATATATATATATATATTATTTTAATTAGTTTGTGGTTTAACTGATCTATTAAGTTATACATAATCCAATGACAACTATTTGTCTGCACTACTTCTGCTTGTTAAAAATCTTTGGAAGTTTGAGAATCACTATATGAATGTGTCCTTATTGCAGAACATAGGAGGAATTTGAAGTTTTAGCATTCAAAATGAACTCAGGGATAAATTTGGAATATAAAAAAGTCTGGGACTGTTTCATGAGTGTAAATTCAAAGGACTAATTCCCAATCTCTTAGGGTTTAAATCTTTTATTCTATGTTTCTTTGATGGAAAGAAATGTTCTATTCGAAGATTAATACTTTAATTGCAGCTACTAATTCTTTTTCTTACTATGAATTGCCTTGCTACAGCCAGTTGAGTCATGTCTGTGAATCCTGGGTAATTTCGCAGCAAATGGTAGAGTCAATTCTTAGGAAATAGGAGGTCTAATTTAGACCAATATAATGGGGCAATACTATTGAAGGCCTATTTTTCAAACACCTTCCAAGAATGCAGCATGACTACTTGACAAGCATAGGCTTAGTCTTTCATAGATAGATAGAGGTTTGATGCAAAACTTGTTATACATATTCTCGTAAGATCAGAGAACTCAAACCTTAGTGAGTGCAATGAATATGAATATTTTAGGGGTTTTATAGTATGTTTATAATCTTATTTGTAGAAAAGAACAACTATTTTGACCTTTAACCCACTCTTTGATAACTTTTATTTTGTGTTACTGACATTGGCTTATGATAGGGGTGTATTACATTAGAAAATTTAATTTAAGCTGGTGTTAAGGAACACCAACAAACTTCAGTAATGAGTAGTACAATATAGTGGTATAGTCATTTTATAATGAAAAGCTTTATTATAAAATATATAACTTTGTTGCCAAGTTATTAATGTACAATTTCTTTTAACTATTTGTCATTTACTCTTGATGCTCTATTCTACCCTTTTAGTTTAATAATTCTTTTTGGTTATTGTGTGTAGGATCACTATTCGTATATATATAATATCAAATTTCTAAGAGTTTAATTTTTAAAGAGAATCACATTTTACTCTGTTCCAAGATTATTTAGAACTTAAAATATACGACACATTAATTTGTATTATTGTTGCACTTCACTCCCATAGAATCAACTGCAATCTCTTTTCATGATCAGAGTATTGTCACAACTGCACCATTCTCTTCACTTTAATTAATTTGCCTTTCCCCCTTCCTTCGCAGTTATTTTTATAAAGAAAATTCACTCAGATATCAAATCGAATGTCAGCTGTGTATATATAGTTTATTAACCAATAATAAATAATCAAAAAGTTAGAAAGCAAATATCTTGTGGTCAGACAATGTACATTATACTCTCAATTCATTTTCAGTATTGCTGCTCTCGTTCACCACCAATAAATCGGAGATTGACTCAGCCCCTCTAAAGCAATAGATCTTGTGGTACTTTTTCAAATTGAAGTTAGTGCTGAGTTGTTGAATACTGTTTACCCTTTTGCATCTTGAACTGTTTATGTCCCTGACAGTTTTTTGTATACACTTATAGAAAAACACTTGTAAAGTCCTTCAACAAGTTTTAGATTAAATTATTTAAAAGATCTCCTTATCCCAAAATGCTGTCATATATAATATAAATTCATTCTTTGGTTGCAAGAAGGCCCTCAATGTAAACTAAGACATTTGATTAGAGGATGACCACAAATTTTAGACTTAGGCCAACGATATCGTATTATAAATTTATAACTGTTCCATATTGCGGACATTATGATTTCTTTTATGACTTGATTAACTCAATTTAAGTTCATAGTGCAAATAAAGTGCATTAATTACTGAAGGATTTCATATCCTTTAAGACCAAGAGGTTTTATATAGTTTCTGCCATATAAAAACTATTGTTTTGGGTTGTTATATTTTTCCCACTTAGAAAATTAGTACCATCTTTGAAGTTTTTCACTCAGTTGTGAACTTTTGATGCTTTATGAATCAATTTTTTTGTTGTTTTCTCTTGCCTGATTGTAGTTGAGTATTTCTCCAAGCATTGTACCGTTTTAGGAATTTTTATGCGAGAGGTTTCAACATATGAGCTGTAAATTTTTTATTTTTGGGTTTCTGTTGCATTATTCTAAATGATAAAGGCAAAATTTCACTAGGAACTAAGCAGCTTAATATCTTTTAGTTTGCTAGGTGGTTTGTTTCTTCATTGCAGCATAATCAAAACGTGTGACAGTATTTTTGGGTCTATATTGAAATGTTACAATCTAGTGCATTTATATAAAAGTGATCACTGATGTTGTTGTCGATCTTGATGTGCTAAAAGCTTAAAACACACTTCTAGGTGTTAGTTTATCCATCAGTATGTTATTGATATCCTTAAAGGAGGAAAACTAGTGTGTGCATTAAATTAAATTTTTTGACTTATTCATCATAAGTTGTTTATTGAAGTAGAAATATTTTGATTTATAACGTTTAATATTTATGGAACTAGACAGAACTTGTTATATTCTGATATCCTTCCCAGAAACTGTGGACTGCTGTAATTTCTTAGGGGAGCAATTTCCATTTTCATTGCACTCTTAATTTTCCCAAGGACCTTTAAAAGGTCTCAGCTTCAGGTTCTCCAAAAATTGGTACCATTTCAGGAGTTTTACAGTAGAGTTGTTTATTTCTGATGCTTAGTGATCTTTTATTTTGGATTTGTTGTCTTGCATAGTTCTGGTGATATTTTGCTCCAAGGATTTGGTATCGTTTTTGGAGTTCGTAAGCTAGAATTGTTGATTTTTCATGCTTATAGTAAGGATGTATGGCTGAGAGCTGAAGGTGGTGAAAATAGTGGTGATGGTGACAAGGGTGGTAACTCGAGATAAGTTCGGCAACTATATACACATTGCCGCCATAGAAGTTTCCTCTCTAGGATTGTAAGCAATTGTCCATGGGAACACCCTAAGCTGGTGTTCTTCTCCATTTAATGGAAGATAATTAACTGACCTGGATAACAACATAACGAAGTCAACATATTGATCAAAGTGCAGCAACAGTTGCCGACATGCAAGCAGCCCGATCAAATAGTTTCCTTTCACGCCCAGATGTTTGGGCAGTAAACTTCATATTTTAATTGAATTTATCACTTCTTTGGCTAGTCAACTTACTCCTCGTGAATATGGTTATCTATACGTGCATTCGATAATTTAAGATGTTATTTGTTCATTTTTCTTTAACGTGTTCATTTTCTTCTTTAGTTGTTTATTCTTTGTTATTAAACTGACATAAATTTGTTATTTTAATAGATCAAAAACTTGAAGCACGAAGAACCTATCCTTGAAGAAAGTGTAGAGCAAGTTGAAGTACAAGAGGTTTTTGGTTAGTCAACGATGGTTTAAAGATATTGTCTTATGTACATATATATGCTGTAATTTTACATTTTTTATTTTTAGGAATTATTAAAAATGATGATTAACTCATCTCATTTTATGTTTCCAATTGTCTCTTGGATGGGTTTGTGTTATTTTTACTTTTCATTGTTTTAGTAAGATGGGTTTCTTACAATTTGGATTGGTTTCTGGTAAATATGATACTTTAGTTCTTTGTATTAAAAAGATATCAAGTATGTGGTTTATTTTCCAATGTTGTTGAGCGTGTATGAAAGCATATAATTATAATTATTACTATTCACGTAATTTAAATTTTTATTATATTTATTAAATTTTCATATTAGAAAAGAAAAATATGGTCATTAAAACTCTTTAGCGACAGGTTTATCAAATAGATAAATGACTATTAACGAAGAGATTTTTGGTTGTTAAAATAAATTATACAATTAACAAAGGGAATATCGGTAGCTAAAAGCACTTGAATTGACTTAATACATTGTTGTCATTAAAGACTTTTAACGACCGAATAACAAATTAGCGATGGAAAAAATCATGTCGCTAAAAAGCATGTTTAACGACCGAAAATTATGTCGTCGCTAAATATCCTTTAAAGGCCGGATCATAAAGCGGTTGTTAACTTTTAATGTCGTGTAATGACCCGGTCACTCGTTTTGAGAGTTAACGCCCTGATCCCCTAATAACTGCTTTTTCCATGTCTATTTCTGCTTTTGGAACTTGTCGGAACGTTGAGTGGTAAAATTCAGAGGAATTTAGGACATATAGTCCTTAAATGTGAAATTAAGCTTTAGAAATCGGGCCGTAGTTAGAACTATGTGAAGAGGATCCGGAATGGAATTTCATCGACTCCGTTAGCTCCATTGTGTTCGAAATATGTTTTCGAGGTCTGTAGTAGAGTTAGGCTTGAATTGGCGAAAGTTAGAATTTCGGCGATTTCGGCCGATAGATGAAATTTTTATATTGGGATCGGAATGGAATTCTGAGAGTTACAGCAAGTCCGTGGTGTCATTTATGACCCGTGTGTAAAATTTGAGGTCATTCGGAGGAGTTTTAGCGTGTTTCGGCATCGGATATAGATTTTGGAAATTTCATAAGTTCTTAGGCTTGAATCTATCCATAAATGATGATTTTGACGTTATGAGAGGTGTTTTGAACGCTCGACTAAGTTCAAATGAGGTATTAGGATTGGTTGGTAGGTTTGGTTGAAGTCCCGGGGGCCTCGGGTGTGTTTCAGGTGCCCAAACGGGCAAATTTAGCCTTAAGCTTATTGCTGGTTTTTTTCTGGTTTTACAGCAGCAGTCTTTTGTTCATCGCGATCGCGTGAGTTCATCGACGATCGCATAGGGTAAGCTGAGGCAGGCAAGAAATTTGTTATATGCGACCGCATAAGCTGTGCCGCGATTGCAGTGTTTGGGCAGTCTAGTCTCCGCGTTCGCATAGCCCATGTCGCTATCGCATAGAATACCTTAGGCATGCGAAAGTTTTGAGTGTTTTTCTATGCGGTCGCGTGAATCCAACCGCGATCGCATAGCTTTGAGTAGTTAAGGTCCACGATTGTGAGCTGTACGCTGCGTTCGCGTAGAGGAATTTTAGGCGCGTGTTGGAATACCCTTCGCGATCGCGACTGGAAGTACGCGATCGCGACTGGAAGTACGCGATCGCATAGAGCTAATAATTGAGCAGAACATTTAAAGACCCAAATTCGAGGGTTTGAACTATTTTCACATTTTTGAACTTGAGAGCTCGGTAAGTGTGATTTTTGGAGGGTTTTGCACCTGGGCAACTTGGGCAAGTGATTTCTACCCGATTTAGACTAATTTCCATGATTATACTCTTTAATCTAACCTTTAAATTCGAAATTTTGGTGGAAAAATTTGGGGGGGAAATTGGATAAACTTCCTAGGCCGAATTCTTGAGTTTTGATTGGGATTTTGACATTTGATTTGAGTAATTCTTATATAGCTAGGCTCGTGAGTGAATGAATGTCCGGAATTTATAATTGTTACCCGATTCCGAGACGTGGGCCCGAGGGATTTTTTGGACAAATTTCCTAATTTTGCGTATTAGCTTCGAACTAATTAGCCATTTTGATTCCTTAAAGTGATATTTACATTATGCAATCGAATTGATTATATTTGGGCCACCCGGAGTTGGAAACTCGTGGCAAGAGCATGGTTTTGAGTTGAGTAGTGCAGTCGAGGTAAGTGGCTTGCCTAACTCTGTGTTGGGGACTTCCTCTTTATGTTGTTTTGATATTGTTTTGTTATATGGGTGTCGTGTACGTGAGGTGACGAGTGCGTACACGGGCCATTGTTGCCAAAACCCCATTTTTTCTTCCATGACATACATCATTTTTATTCCTATTTCCATGTTTCATGAACTAACTGTGTAGTTTATATTAGGAAGAGCATGTCTACTTGTTTTACTCGAATTTGTCCTAATTGTCACTATGTGCACCATGTTTAGGTAGTGTTATCCGTACTCTTGCCTGCGATCTTTCCTTGAACTGTTAAAATTAAAATGTATTCGGTATTTATTTGCATTTGCATATTTAAATTGAGACTACGGACAAGATTCCGGGAGCTTTCCCCCTGTACTGCATTGCATATTTAAATTGGGACTACAGACGAGATTCCGGGAGCTTTCCCCCTTTACTGCATTGCATATTTAAATTGGGACTATGGACGAGATTCCGGGAGCTTTCCCCCTGTACTGCATTGCATATTTGTTGTTGTGAGATAAGTTGTGCTGAGCCGAGGCTCCCTGTTATTATTTTCTTTTAGCTCATTATTTCTACTATTGTGCCTTAGCTTATTACATCTCTCTGTCAGATTTTAAATTGTTTTTACTATGAACCTCCAGTAGAGCCTTAACCTGACCTCGTCACTACTTGACTGGGGTTAGGCTTGGCACTTACTGGGTACCATTTGTGGAGTACTCACGCTCTTTCCTGCGCATGTTTTCCATGTACAGATCCAGGTACCAGCACCCAGTATCGTGGCTAGGAGTCGTTCTAGCAGATGTCAGGAGACCGCGAGGTAATTATGCCGCGTCCGCAGAATCTCACGAGTCCCCTTCTACTCTAGTATAGGCATAGAGGACAATTGTATTTTTCCACTATTTCATTGTATAGAGTTACATTTAGTACATAGCTTGTGATTGTCGTGACATTCCGGGTTTTGGGAAGTGAAATTGTACATGTTGAGCAGCTATGTTATATCTACTTAAGTTCTTTTTTGTCTTTACTTTATTGATTCTATTATTTTCGCAAAAATTTAGGCTTACCTAGTTGTAGATACTAGGTGCCTTCACGACACCTTTCGGAGGGTAAATCGGGTCGTGACAAGTTAGTATCAGAGCGTTTAGGTTCATAGGAGTCACCAGTCACAAGCCGATTTATTAGAGTCTCACGGATTGGTGCGGAGACGTCTGTATCTATCTTTGAGAGGCTATTTAACTGTTAAGAACAATCATATTCTTTGAAATTCTTTGTCGTGCTAGTTACTGTCATCAAAATTCTAAAATTCTATTCTACTCTTGCTCACAGATGGTGCGGATCCGTACCGGACGTACTGATGATCAGGCACCCGAGCCCCCAGCCAGAGCCACTAGAGGCAGGGGCCGGGGTAGAGGACGAGCACACGGTGCAGCCCGAGCACCGGCGAGAGCAGAGACGTAGGAGCCCCCAGCAGCTACAGTTGGAGGGGCACAGGAGGTCCCTACTATTACTCCAGCCCTCCAGGAGACTTTGGCTCAGTTCCTGAGTGCCTTCAGCACTCTGTCTCAGGCGGGACTATTCCCAATAGATCCAACTATATCCTAGGCTGGGGGAGGGGCACAGACTCCCGCAGCCCGTACTCCTGAGCATAGGGTCCATATTGGGAAGGTTCCTGAGTATATCCATATGCCCCCAGCGGCTCTAACTCAGCATGAGGATAGGGTAGCTGTTTCTGAGGCAAAGCAGCTCCGACTTGAGAGGTACAAGAAGTACCACCCACCTGAGTTCAGCGGACTAGCTTCAGATGATGCTCTGGGTTTTGTTGAGGAGTGTAATCGTATTCTCTGCACTATGGGTATTGTGGAGACGAGTGGGGTTTCTTTCACCGCTTTCCAGCTGAGGGGAGCGGCTTATCAGTGGTGGCGTGCATTTGAGATGAGTAGTCCGGACGAGGCAGCTTCACTTACTTGGGCTCAGTTCTCAGAGATGTTCTTACTGGAGTTTGTCCCTCAGAGCCTCAGGGATACTTGGCATGCTGAGTTTGAGCAGTTACACCAGGGTACCATGACCGTGCCAGAGTATGCAGTCTGTTTCAGTGACTTGGTTCGTCACGCACCAACCTTGGTTGTGACGATCAGAGAGAGGGTTTGACGCTTCATTAAGGGACTCCACCCCTGTATTCGAACCACTATGTCTAGAGAGTTGGAGACAGATATCACTTACCAGCAGGCCGTGAGTATTGCCCAGAGGATTGAGAGTATGTTAGCCCGGGACAGGGAGGAGAGAGAGGCCAAAAGATCTCGAGAGACTGGTCATTTTTCAGGAGTTCGTGCACCAACAGCACGCTATGGTAGGGGTTTTGTGAGTCGCCCTGTTCATTCAGCTCTTCCAGCAACCAGTGGTATTCCAACTCCTCCTAGACCTCAGGATCCTTATTATGCACCACCAGTATCTAGTGTGCCTCCTGCTCGAGGTGCTATCACTGGCCAGTCCAGCAGGTCAGTTCAGAGTCAGCATCAGCCGCCACGTCCTCCGAGGGGTTGTTTTGAGTATGGTGACCCTCTCCACGTGATCTGAGATTGCCCCATAGCTAGGAGGGGTGCACCATCTCAGATTTATCAGGCCCCACGTGCTCCATCGGGTCCTCCAGCTATTCTTCCAGACCCAACTACTATCCCACCTTCTCAGACAGCCCGAGGTGGAGGTCGGGGAGGTCGAGGTCGCCCTAGAAGGGGAGGCCAGGCCAGATACTATGCTCTTCCAACCCGTTTAGAGGTCGTTGCTTCAGATTCAGCCATCACAAGTATTGTCCCTGTTTTTCATAGGGATGCATCGATATTATTTAATCCAGGTTCTATGTATTCATATGTGTCTTCTTATTTTGTTTCACATCTGGGGATATCTCAGGATTCTTTGAGTTCCCCCGTTTATGTTTCTACTCCCGTGGGAGATTCTCTTGTTGTGGACCGCGTATATCAGTCGTGTTTGATTATTATCAGTGGTTTTGAGACCAGTGTTGATCTGTTATTACTCAGTATGGTAGACTTTGATGTTATCTTTGGCATGGACTGGTTGTCGCCTCATTATTCTATTATTGATTGTCACGCTAAGACAGTGACGCTGGCTATGCCAGGTTTACCGAGGTTAGAGTGGAGAGGTTCCTTAGAGTATACTCCCCGCCGGGTCATTTCTTTTCTTAAGGCTCAGCGGATGGTGGAGAAGGGGTGTGATGCGTATTTAGCCTATGTGAGAGATGTTAGTGTTGATACCCCTACAGTTGAGTCAGTTCCAGTTGTGCGGGACCATCCCGATGTTTTTCCAGCTGATCTTCCGGGTATGCCGCCCGACAGAGATATTGACTTCGGCATTGATTTGTTACCAGGAACTTAGCCCATTTCCATTCCTCCCTATCGCATGGCTCCGCCTGAGTTGAATGAGTTGAAGGAGCAGTTGCAGGAGTTACTTGATAAGGGTTTCATCAGTCCCAGTGTATCACCTTGGGGTGCTCTGGTATTGTTTGTGAAGAAAAAGGATGGTTCGATGTGTATGTGTATTGATTATCGGCAGCTGAATAAGGCTACAGTGAAGAACAGGTACCCATTGCCTCGCATTGATGATTTATTTGACCAGTTACAGGGTGCTAAGGTATTCTCCAAGATCGATCTGCCTTCGGGCTATCATCAGTTGAAGATTCAGGAGCCGGACATCCCGAAGACTGCCTTCAGGACCAGATATGGACACTATGAGTTCCTTGTTATGTCATTTGGGATGACCAATGCCCCAGTAGCCTTTATGCACCTGATGCACAACGTATTTCGGCCTTATCTTGATTCCTTCATCATCGTGTTCATTGATGACATCTTGGTATATTCTCGGTCCTAGGAGGACCATGAGCGGAATTTGAGGACTGTGCTTCAGACTTTGAGGGAGAAGAAATATTATGCCAAATTATCTAAGTGAGAATTTTGGCTTGATTCTGTGGAATTCTTAGTCCATGTGGTGTCTTGTGATGGGATCAAAGTAAATCCAAAGAAGGTGGAGGCAGTGCAGAGTTGGCCTAGGTCGTCTTCAGCTACGGAGATCCGTAGTTTCCTTGGTTTGGCGGGGGACTATCACCGTTTTGTGGAGGGATTTTCATCCATTGCAGCATTGATGACCAGATTGACTCAAAAGGGTGCTCCGTTCAGGTGGACTGAGGAGTGTGAGGAGAGATTTCAGAAGCTCAAGACAGCACTGACTATAGCTCCAGTGTTAGTATTGCCTACGGGTTCAGGGTCCTATACAGTCTATTGCGATGCTTCGAGGATTGGCCTCGGAGCAGTGTTGATGCAGGATGGTAGGTTATTTCCTACGCGTCCAGACAATTGAAGGTGCATGAGAAGAACTATCCATTTCATGATCTCGAGTTGGCAGCGATTGTTCACGCCCTGAAGATATGGCGTCATTATTTATACAGTGTTCCCTGTGAGATTTTCACTGATCACCGGAGTTTGCAGCACATATTCAAGCAGAAGGACCTCAATTTGCGCCAGTGGAGATGGTTGGAGTTACTAAATGAATATGACATCACTATATTATACCACCCGGGGAAGGCCAATGTGGTGGCCGACGCCTTGAGTCGCCGGGCGGAGAGTTTGGGGAGTTTGGCATATCTTCCGGCGATTGAGAGGTCCTTAGCCTTGGATGTTCAGTCCTTAGCCAGTCAGTTTGTGAGATTGAATATTTCTGAGCCTGTCGGTTATTAGCTTGTGTGGTTGCTCGATCTTCTCTTCATGATCATATCAGAGAGTGCCAGTATGACGATCCCAATCTTCTGGTTCTTCAGGATAGAATTCAATGGGGTGATGCCAGGGACGTGACTATTGGTGATGATGGCGTGATGAGGATGTAGAGCCGTATCTGTGTGACCAATGTAGATTGGCTTCGGGAGTTTATTCTTGAGGAGGCCCAAAGCTCGCGGTATTCCATCCACCCGGGTACCGTGAAGATGTACCAGGATCTGAGACAACACTATTGGTGGTGAAGGATGAAAAAGGATATAGTGGAGTTTGTAGCCAAGTGTCTCAACTGGCAGCAAGTCAAATATGAGCATCAGAGACCGGGAGGGTTACTTCAGCAGATTGAGTTTCCAGAGTGGAAGTGGGAGCGGATCACCATGGACTTCGTGGTTGGACTTCCTCGGACTTTGAAGATGTTCGATGCTATTTGGGTGATTGTGGATCGGCTGACCAAATCAGCCCATTTCATTCCGGTGTTGACTACATACTCCTCCGAGAGGTTGGCGGAGATTTATATCAGGGATATTGTTCGCCTCTACGGTATTTCGGTATCTATCATTTCAGACAGAGTTACACAGTTCACTTCACGGTTCTGGAGAGCCGTTCAGTAGGAGTTAGGCACCAGGGTGGAGTTGAGCACGACTTTTCACCCTCAGACGGACGGGCAATCCGAGCGTACGATTCAGATTCTTAAGTATATGCTCCGTGCCTGTGTGATGGATTTTGGAGGGTCATGGGACCGATACTTTCCACTTGCAGATTTTGCTTATAATAATAGCTACCAGTCCAGCATTCAAATGGCGTCGTATGAGGCTTTATATGGTAGGCGGTGCAGTCCAGTGGGATGGTTTGAGCCGGGCGAGGCCCGATTGTTGGGTACATATTTGGTCCAGGATGCCCTGGACAAGGTGAAGGTGATTCAAGAAAGGCTTCGCACAGCTCAGTTCAGGCAGAGGAGCTATGTGGACCGGAAGGTTCGTGATTTGGAATTTATGACTGGCGATCGGTTTTTGCTTCAGGTATCGCCTATGAAGGGCGTCATGAGGTTCGGGAAGAAGGGTAAGCTGAGTCCAAGGTTTATTGGCCCTTTTGAGGTATTGCGGCGGGTTGGGGAGGTTTTTTATGAGTTGGCCTTGCCTCCCAACCTAGAAAGAGTTCATCCGGTATTCCACGTCTCTATGATCTAGAAGTATCACGGTGACCCGACCCATGTTTTGGATTTCATTTCAGTTAAGTTGGAAGAGGATTTATCATATGTCGAGGAGCCAGTAGCTATATTGGATAGACAGGTCAAAGAATATTGCATCAGTAAAGGTTTAGTGGAGGGGTCATCCGGTCGAGGAGGCGACTTGGGAGACCGAGCAGGATATGTGCAGTAAGTACCCTCATCTTTTCATAGCTTTAGGTATGTCTCTAATACTCGTTCGAGTACGAACAATTTTCTTAAGAGGGGGAGGATGTAACGACCTGGTCGGTCGGTCATTTTGAGAGTTAGCGCCCCGATCCCCTAATAACTTCTTCTCCCATGTCTATTTCTGCTTTTGGAACTTTTCGGAACGTTGATTGGTGAAATTCAGAGGGATTTAGGACACATAGTACCTTAAATGTGAAATTAAGCTTTAGAAATCAGGTCGTAGTTATAACTATGTGAAGACAGATCCGGAATGTAATTCCATCAACTCCATTAGCTCCGTTGGGTGATTTCGGGGTTAGGAGCGTGTTCGGAATGTGTTTTCGAGGTCTGTAGTAGAGTTAGGCTTGAATCGCGAGTTGTACGCTGCATTCGCGTTGAGGAATTTTAGGCGCGTGTTGGAATACCCTTCGCGATCGCGACTGGAAGTACGAGATCGCATATAGCTAATAACTGGGTAGAACATTTAAAGACCCAAATTCGAGGGTTTGAACCATTTTCACATTTTTCAACTTGAGAGCTCGGGAAGTGCGATTTTTGGAGGGTTTTGCACCTAGGCAACTTGGATAAGTGATTTCTACCCGATTTAGACTAATTTCCATGATTATACTCTTTAATCTAGCCTTTAAATTCGAAATTTTGGTGGAAAAATTTGGGGAGGGGGGGGATTGGTTAAACTTCCTAGGCCGAATTCTTGAGTTTTGATTGGGATTTTGACATCCGATTTGAGTAATTGTTATATAGTTAGACTCGTGAGTGAATGAATGTCCGGAATTTATAATTTTTACCCGATTTTGAGACGTGGGCCCGAGGGACTTTTTGGGTAAATTTCCTAATTTTGCGTATTAGCTTCGAACTAATTAGCCATTTTGATTCCTTAAAGTGATATTTACATTATGCAATCGAATTGATTAGATTTGGGTCACCCGGAGTCGGATACTCGTGGCAAGAGCGTGGTTTTGAGTTGAGTAGCGTAGTCGAGGTAAGTGGCTTTCCTTACTCTGTGTTGGGGACTTCCCCTTTAGATTGTTTTGATATTGTTTTGTTATATGGGTGTCGTGTACGTGAGGTGACGACACGGGCCATTATTTCTAAAACCCCATTTTTCCTTCCATGACATACATCATTTTTATTCATATTTCCCTGTTTCATTAACTAGTAGTTTAGATTAGGAAGGAGCATGTCTACCTGTTTTACTCGAATTTATCTTAATTGTCACTATGTGCACCATGTTTAGGTAGTGTTATTTGTACTCTTGCCTGCGATCTTTTCTTGAACTATTAAAATTAAACTGTATACGGTATTTATTCGCATTTGCATATTTAAATTGGGACTACGGACGAGATTTCGAGAACTTTCCCCCTGTACTGCATTGCATATTTAAATTGGGACTACGGACGAGATTCCGGGAGCTTTTCCCCTCTACTGCATTGCATATTTGTTGTGGTGAGATAAGTTGTGCTGAGCCGAGGGCTCCCTGTTATTATTTTCTTTTAGCTAATTATTTCTATTGTTGTGCCTTAGCTTATTACATCTCTCTGACAGATTATAAAGTGTTTTTACTATGAACCTCCAGTAGAGCCTTAACCTGACCTTGTCACTACTTGACTAGGGTTAGGCTTGGCACTTACTGGGTACCAATTGTGGAGTACTCACTGTTGATACCCAATTTTTCATAAAACTATTTTAAAATTTGCACATATACCTTCAAAATCACTCTTTATAATAACTGGTATTTTTTTGTAATTTTTCATATTTTTATTAAATTCTTTGTCAATTTATTCAGTATTTTTATATTCAATAATTATTCATAAAATTGTATTATAAATAATTTCAAATTATTTGTCAGCTTAATATATAATTTTTAATCCTATTAGGATTTGATTATTTCACAAATTAGTCAATTTGGCATTATTTGGCCATAATTATAATAATTTTGCAACTATGGCCTAATTGTACATTTTATACCATTTAAATCAATAATTATTTATTTTATATTTTCTATATTAATTAATTACCTTAATTCCACCTATATAAGATTAATTTAATTTTATGCAATTATTAGTTATTTCTATTAATTATTTTTCTATTTAATCGGGTATCTAACAATTAACCCCTCCCTATTTAAATTATAGCCCAATTTTAATTGAATTTCAGCCTATTGAAACCAGCCCAATACATAACCCAATACCCAAGCTCAATCTCTATCCTACCCGACCTAACGTCTGAACAAATCCTGGTCGTTGATTAACGGCCCAAAAATAACCTTCCTTAATTAAACCTAGGTGACTCCCCCCCCCCCCACCCCCGTCTCTCATTCACTCCCCTCACACTCATCTCTCTGTTCTCTCTCTATCTCTAGGTTCTCTCTAGAACCTTCCAGTCTCTTCATCTCCGATGGACACTGTCCACCTTCTCTGGTCACTTCCCTCGCCGGAAACCATGACCTCTAACCATCTTCTGGCCCCTGCTTCACCCCATGCCAGCTTGATGCTACCCTGAGGTCCTCAGGTGAACCTGGAGCGGTTCAACTCCTACCTATGGTCCCTCATGCCATTTTTCGGCTACCCATGGCCGTCCGAGTAAGGTTCTTACACTTTCCGGTGGAAACCGGTAAAACCTTGAGTTTTTCTCTCCTCTTTGGGTTCTCTCTTCGAAACCCTAACTTCTAAAATCTCGGATCTTTCTAGATCTTTAACATATCTATACATATTTCAAGTCGTTATGATGTTTTCTTTAAGGGTTTTCCATTTTTCCTAAAATGATTTTTTCTCTTTTTCATAGTTTATTATGTTAAAACTTTAGTTTTAACACTGTATTATAATCTTAGGTTTGCCTTTATTGATCTACTCTTTTGATTTGCATATGTGTCTGTCTCTTATGAATACGTCTTGAGTTTTCTATGATTTTTATCCTATTCTTGCTTATTAGGGTTCTTGATTCTGGCTTTTTCTGCTTATGTTGTAGTTGCTCGGTTTAATCCCTCTAGTTGTTACTGTTTTGTTTAGATGAATCTCTAATCCTATGTGATTTCTTGCTGCTACAGTCATTAGGGTTTCTGACTCTTTGATTCTCCCTGTTATATCATGTTCGTTTGTTAATCCCTTTAATCATTTACTGTGTGCTAGTATTGAATCCCTGATTCTATTTGATTTTTACTTGAATCTCTGATTTTCCTTTCCTATTATGTGTTCACTTCGTGTACTCACAAGAATCAGCATTACTCCTGTTTAAACCCCTAATTTTCTGTAACTGAACCTCTCATTGATCTTTTGTGATGATTTCCTTACTGATTTGCAACCTTTAAATTATTTCCTTGTCTTATTTTGGTCAACTATGCTGTCACACGGATCCTTATGCTATTTCCTTAACCGAAATATTCTGAACCTAGTCTCAATTGCATACTTGTACTGTTTTGAAATCGTTTCCTTATATGTTATATGCATGTCACATACGGGAATTTTCCTTATTTGTTATTTGCCTACCAACCGTTTGAACTTAACACCTTCAATTAAGGGATACCTATACTAATTTTACATTGATTGATACTCAGTCTCTTAATTAAGGGTTAACTTTGATTCCTACCTTATTTACCATCTGTTTTAAAACTATATATATACACTACTCTTTCATTAAGCAGGACACGAACTAATCTGTTCAACTCTCTCTCACACAACTAAAAACTCTCTGCTCTCTCTCTTTTATGTGCTAGTTACTACTATTCTAAGTGAGTCGGCTGCAAGCCAAGGCTAACTATTGTGCATCTCCTATTTCTGCTTTGTTTTCTACTTTCTTCACTTCACTGGTATGTTCTAATTCAGATTTCAGTCCTCAAACCAACATGTTTCTATTATTGTTGCAATTTATTGTGTTTCTAATCTGCTTCTATTTACTATTCTGTTGTTCAACGTGTAACTAAGATCTTGAATCCCCTCTACCTGTTAAGTTATGCTTTACTTGTCAATGACCAGCATGTTTATGTATACTTAGCGCCTGTTTCTTATGTGAATCCCCATGCCTCTGATTGGTACATTAGTGATCATAGTCTTAGTTGTTTGGTGTTGATATGTTAATCTAATCTGGTACTTTACTGTACCCCTGATCCTTTGAACTCTTAGGAGCTTCTGATTCCATGCCTATATGTGTTTCTGCGTGCTACATGCTTACCCTTACTTGCTATGTATTTGTCCCTCAAGTCACATACCCATGCTTGTGATTGTTGGACTATTCCTGGTCCTTTGTGTGATGTTGAACTTGGTGTTCCTGCCCTTTTAGTGGTAAAACTTCTTTGTTACAAAATTATTCCAATCAAGTTTCCCTCTTCAAAATTGTTTTCTTACTTACCCTTTTCAAAACTGTTTTCTTACTTAACCTTTTCAAAACTATGTCAAGCACTCTCACATATACTCTTAGAAGTCTAGGTTCTGCCCCCTTTGTGTGAGCATTGTCTTGGGACCCTTGAGCTCCATCTAAACTTTGAAACACAAAGGCTGGCCATTCCACACTGCACTTACTCTATCTTGGCTATGAAATCTTGGTGTGAGCACTGCCCGGGATTCCTTGAGGTCCTTAGGAAACTCTGACACACCCGGATTGTGAAAAGGCTGTTAAACATTACCTGGCATTGAGGACCTGGAGACTTGAGCCTATTCTGTAGGCTCCCTATAGTTAACTTCTTATTTTTCTTCTATTTCAGTTGTGTAATTCATATCCCATGGTCTGTAATAATTAATTGCAATCAACTCTGGGGTCGGATAGTGAAAATGGGTGGGTAATATGCATGCTGTAGTATAATTAAGGGTAGAGACTATGTTTCTAGGTTTATTTTCTCTATGCGTAATAGCAGCCATGTTTAGGTACAACATGCCATGCATTAGATATCATGCTACTTAGGCTCATATATACTTTTTTCCTTTCAGCACGTAATCATTCATTGCCCTCACTTAGAGATCCTGCCTATAGGACAAATAATTAAGTAAATTTCTATAAACGTGTCCTGAAGCTTCATTTAGAAGTCTTGTCCTAGAATAAATAATGGTAACAAAACTGCAATCATGTCTCATCATGATATACACGTAGAGATCATGTTCTAGGTAAACAACGATTAAAATCTGTCACCTATGTTATTCCTGAAACGGGCATAATGTTGTGATTTTATGTGCATTTAGAAATCATGTTTAGGTTACTATGCATCATGCCGCATTAGACATCATGTTATAGGATCGTATTCATTTAATTGCACTTAGTCTAAATACAGATATCTAAAACAGTCCCCTATTCTAAACAACTGGTAATTAGTCCTTGCACATCTTGAATACCTAGAATTGCATGTTATCTTACACTTAGGCAAGCCTTAGGTAATCAACTTAAAAAATATAACCAGAATTGTCCTTTGTGATTAGTGTTCAACTGTCAGCATGCTTAAAACTAGTAGGCAAGTCTGATTAAGACTTCCTCTCTGAGTTATGCAATAAATTTGTCTTTGTTACTATCACTTAGACACCATGCGTAGGATTTGAATCTGGACCTTAATTGTGTATGAGACATGTTGTCTATGTGCACTATTTGTGGAGGTCTTTGAGTCCTTTCCTGTTTATGTGCTACCCCCTTTATCTGCAGTTCTATTTGTTCATCATATGTCACCTTAGCATTTTCACCTTTAAAACCTGAGGGTTTGCCTAGCACCTCCTTTAGGATATGAGTCTGAATTTCCTCCGGGACTAATAGGAAGGGACGGGTAACAACATGCATTATAGGTCGAGACCAACACTCGATTTAGTTTCTTTCACGGGGTGGGAAAGGGTAGAATATGGATATGATGACCGGTGCGCTAATACCACGTGTAGCCCCTCTTCGAGGAGTGATTACCGGGTATTGCATTGATGTGATCCATATTATTATAAACCTAGGATACCTTTTATATGCTTAGCTCGTAATCCTTTTCAAAGTCTAATCTCCTTTACTATTTTCAAACATCTGCATGCTTAAGACTTAAATCCCCTCTTATTTGAGCCTTTACTTGTTATTTGCTAATTGTACAAATTCACAGAAACCATTTGGTCGGGAACCACACTTGTGGATCCTGAGGGGTGCCTAACACCTTACCCTTAGGATAATTTCAAGCCCTTACCAAATCTCTGGTTAGTAACATAGTTGTAATTGAACCCCTTAGGTTCCCTTTCAACCAGCCCCGAAAGGAGCGCTCGGGGAGAAAAGGGGGGAGCGACAGCATGGCTAACAAAATGATAATAGAGGCTGCTACCCTGTTCTGGGATCGTGAAAGGTCCGTGTTCCACTTTGGGGACATCGAAATGACGCCTTTGATAGAAGAGATAGGAGGGTTGGCTAACCTAGTATGGGAAACTCCAGGGTTGTTGTTGCCTGAGAACCGCACAGGCAAAAGTTTCCTCAAAATGATGGGCCTGAAAAAGGATGCAGAATTGGTATGCTTGGAGGATTCGTACATTACTTTTGACTATTTGTACGAAAGGTATGGCTACAGCAAATCATATCGTACCTACCATGACGAGTTTGCTATCACTTCTCTAGGACACATCCATCGCCGAGTGTTAGTGTTTATGGTTTGCTTTTTGGGTTTGATCGTGTTCCCGATGAAGAAAGAAAGGATATGTACAAGGCTAGCCATGATAACTAAGACCATAATGGAAGGGGTAGATGGGCAAGACTTCACCATTGTGACCATGATCATTGCAGACATATATCGGGCCTTAGAAAGGTGTCAACAAGGAGCAAAGCATTTCGAAGGTTGCAATTTATTACTTCAAATCTGGATCATGGAACATCTCCAAAGAGGAGAATACCGATAAGACATTCATCGCAGAATTTGGGATGACCACATCGCTTTCCATCACCCAAAGCGAATGAATTATATCCCCGACATGTTCGCTCAGCCTGAAAATACCGAGGGATGGGTTGAGCTTTTTGATAACTTGACTGAAGAGTGGGTTCAATGGATGTTTGAATGGTTTCCAACGGATGAGTTTATCATTCGATCTCGAGACGTATCATTTCTGATACTGATTGGTCTAAGGGGGACATACCCTTACGTCCCTCTTCGAGTTATGAGGCAAGCAGGTAGGAAGCAAGTTATCCCTAGGGTAGAGAAGATGAGCCATCTTCGAGCTGACTTTCAAAATAATGACAGTCCTCACAAGTTCCAAGCTCAGCACCTGTGGCACTACAAGATTATACTTGAGAAAGACACCATCGAGCCAGACAAATATCATGCCGGTTGTACCCCTTTCTGTCTTGGTTGGTTAGAAGAGGATTTGGGTGGCCAGAGCAAGCCGGGGTACGTCCGAGGTCACAGGGTTATAGATGAAAGGGACGAGACACAAGTCAAATACAACCAACTGTGCAAAAGGATCCGGGAATATGAGGATGACCACCACAAGATACATGAGTCCAACAAGAAACTGATCGAGGAGTGGAAGGGTATGGCTATCAACGCCAACAAGAGGCTGGGGGTACTTGGAACGAGGTATAGTCGAGCTGGAAGAAAAGTTCATCAAAAGAGTCGAAGATTGTCAAAAGGCTGAGGGAGTTGCAGGGAGATACCTAGCCAGAACCTACCTGTTGTTGGGACTTCGCAAGCTGGGAAAATTGTACAAGGAAAGCAAGAATGCCGAGTCTGAGGAAGGTCCTTCTGGGGCCAAGTAGATAGGAATGTCTTTATTTTTCTATATATGTAATAAGGCTAATGGTCATTAGTGACTTTTATTTTTCGACTATCGTTTTGGGATTTGTCTATTTTTCTTATCAATAAAATGAGGCTTTGGCATTTTAAGTTCTCCAAAATCAATTTGTCGCTAGGCCTACCTCGGGCACAAAGAGGTTGCCAACTTAGGACGCGCTTTACATTTCCGCATTATGTGTTTAAATACCGCAATATTCTTTTCAT
>ML351308.1:0-25176 GCA_005239505.1 Nicotiana paniculata | reverse complement strand
AACCTTCATACTCTCCGTAATTTATGTTCAGGAGCTTCAGAAATTTACCCTCATTCACATTTTACCCTCGTTTTGGCGTTTTAGGGTAATAAAATAAGAATTCAGGACGATTACCATATTTTCGTGTGTTGTAGTTCATGCCATCTGCATGAATTCGGGCGACCGACTCTGAATTTCCTAAAATTTTGTAGGTCCATAAAAAATGATCTAATAATCGATCGTCATCGTTTGGCCGTGACTGTTCCTCAGATTTTAGCATTTTACGGCCATAAAATGAGAATTCATAATGATTATCAGATTTTCGTGTGCTATATAGTCCACGCCATCTGCATAAATTCAGGTGACAGTCTCGAATGTCCTAAAATTTTGCATGCTAATAAAAAATGACCTAGCGAACAATAGTCATCGCTTTGCCATGACCGCTCCTTATTTTTTGGCATGTTAGGGCCATAAAACAGGAATTCATGACGATTCCCAAATTTTTGTGTGCTATAGACCGCGCCATCTGCATAAATGAGGGCAACCGACCCAAATTTCTAAAATTTTGCGGGCTAGTAAAAAACGATATAATGAACAAATAGTCCATGCATTATGCCAAAACCATTCCTCGTTTTTTGGCGTTTTAGCGCCATAAACAGGATTTCAGGAAGATTTTCAGATTTCGTGTGCTATAGTCTATGCCATCTGCATGAATTCGGGCGACCGACACAGAATCTCCTAAAATTTTGTAGGCCCATAAAAATGACCTAATGAACAATAGTCATCGCTTCGCCATGCTCGTTCCTCATTTTTCGGCCTTTTAGAGCCATAAAGTAGGAATTTAGGACGATTCTAAGATTTTGTGTGCTATATTCCACACATTTTGCATGAATTCGGGCGATCGATCCCGAATCTCCTAAAATTTTGCGGGACCTAATAAATAATAGTCATCGTTTCATCCTGATCATTCCTCATTTTATGGTGTTTTAGGGCCATAACAGAAATTCAGGACGATTTCTAGATTTCCGTGTGCTATAGTCCGTGGGATCTGCATGTATTCGGGCGACCGGTCCTGAATCTCCTAAAATTTTGCGGGCCCATAGAAAACTAATTAATGAACAATGGTCATTTCTTCGCCATGACTATTTCTCAATTTTTGGTATTCTAGTGTTATAAAACAGGAATTTAGGACGATTCTCAAATTTTCGTGTGCTATAGTACACGCCATCTGCATGAATTCCAGTGACCGACCCCAAATCTCCTAAAATATTACGTTCCATAAAAAACGACCTAATGAACAATAGTTATTGCTTTTCCATGACCAATCCCCGTTTTTTGGCGTTTTGGGGCCATAAAACAGGAATTCAAGATGATTTGTGTGCTATAGACCACACCTTCTGCATAAACTCGGGAGACCGGCCCCAAAACTCCATAAATTTTACGGGCCCATAAAAATAGATCTAATGTACAATAGTCATTGCTTCGCCATGTTCGTTCATTATTTTTTGGTATTTTGGGGCCATAAATCAGGAATTCAAGACGATTCAATGATTTTCGTGCGATACAGTACATGCCATCTGCATGAATTCGGGCAACTGATCTCGAATCTCCTAAAATTTCACGGGTCCATAAAAAATGATCTAATGAATAATAATCAAGGTTTCAACGTGACAGTTCCTTAGATTTGGCATTTTAGGGGCATAAAATAGGAATTTAGGACGATTCCCCGATTTCGTGTGCATAGTCCACACCATATGTATGAATTCGGGTGACAGACCCTGAATCTCCTAAATTTAATGGTCCCATAAAAATAACCTAACAAACAATAGTCATCGCTTCGCCATGGTCGCTTCTCGTTTTTTGGCGTTTTAGGGCTATAAAACAGGAATTCAAGACGATTACCACATTTTTGTGTTCTATAGACCACGCCATCTACATGATTTCGGGCGACCGACCCTGAATCTCCTAAAATTTTGCGGGTACATAAAAATTACCTAATGAACAATAGTCATCGCTTGGTCGTGAGTGTTCCTCGAATTTTAGCATTTTAGGACCATAAAATAGGAATTCAGAACAATCCTCATAAAATAAGAATTCAGGTGACATGCCCAAATCTCCTAAAATTTTGTGTGTTAATAAAAAGCGACCTAATGAACAATAATCATCATTTTGTCATGGGCACTCATTTTTTGGTCACTTAAGGGCCATAAACTGGAATTTATGATGCTTCCCAAATTTTCGTGTGCTATAGTCCATGCCATCTGCATAAATTCGAACATCCGACCCGAATATCCTAAAATTTTACGGGCCAATAAAAATGATCTAATGAACAATAGTCATCGCTTTGCCAAGACTGTTCCTCGTTTTTTGGCATTTTAGTGCCATAAAATAAAAATTCAGGACGATTTTCAGATTTCGTGTGCTATAGTCCATGCCATCTACATAAGTTCGAGCGAACGGGCGACCAAATCCGAATTGCCTAAAATTTTACCGGACCATAAAAATGACCTAAGGAACAATAGTCATCGCCTGACCGTTCCTCTTTTTTGGCGTATTAGGGATAGAAAGTTTGAATTCTGCCAGATTTCCTTATTTTCGTGTGCTATAGAATACGAAAATCTAGACGGGCGAAATTCCAGTTTTATGGTCTTAAAACGCCAAAAAACGAGGAACGATCATGGAGAGGTGATAGATATTGTTCCTTAGATCAGTTTTTATGGGCTGGTAAAATTTTAGGCGATATACGTCCGGGCAATGACGTTGGCTATATCATGCGAAAGTGTCGAAGTCGGGCAGAATTACAGTTTATGATCCTAAAACGCCAAAAATGAGGAAAGATAATGTCGATGACTATTGTTTTCCAAGTCATTTTTGATGGGTCGGAAAAAATCTTGGTGATTCAGATCCGGTCGCCCAGACCCATGTAGATGACGTGGGCTATAGCACAAATTTTTTTTGGAATCGGGTGGAATTTTAGGTTTATGGCCCTAAAATGCCAAGAAAAGAGGAACGGTCATGGCAAGACGATGAATATTGTTCCTTAGGTCATTTTTGATGGACAACAAAATTTTAGGCGATTCAGGTCCCTAGACCCATGCAGATAGTGTGGGCTATAGCACACAAAATATGGGAATATGATAGATTTTAGTTTTATGCTCCTAAAAAGTCAAAAAATGAAGAACGGTCATGGCAAGGCGATGACTATTGTTTCTTAGTTTTTCTTATGGGTCGGCTATTTTAGGATATTCGGGTCCGATCACTCGGACCCATGCAGATGTCGTTGGCTATAGCATACGAAAATCTAAGAATAGGGTAAGATTTTAGTTTTATGACCCTAAAATACCAAAAATGAGAAATGATCATCACGAGGCGATGACTATTGTTCCTTAGGTCATTTTTGATGGGCCAACAAAATTTTAGGCGATTCGGGTCCGATCGCCCTGACCCGTGCAGATGGAGTATTCTATAGCAAACGAAAATCTTGGAATCGGGTGGAATTCTAATTTAAGGATGGGCCAAATTTTTTTTTAGGCGATTCAGGTTCGATCGCACAAATCTATGCAGATGGCGTGGGCTATAGCATATGAAAATCTAGGAATCTGGCGGAGTTTCAGTTTTATGGCCCTAAAACAACAAAAAATGAGGAACGATCACGGTGAGGCATGATTATTGTTCCTTATATCGATTTGATAGGATAGTAAAATTTGAGGCGATTTGGGTATTGTCGCCCCGACACATGCAGATGGCGTGAGTTACAACATACGAAAATCTAGGAATCGAGCAGAATTCTAGTTTTATAGCCCTAAAACGCCAAAAAAGAGCAACGGTCATGGTGAGGTGATGACTATTGTTTTTTAGGTCATTTTTTATGGTCTGGATAAATTTTAGGCGACTCTGGTCCGGTCGCTCGGACCCATGTAGATGGTTTGGCTATTGCACACGATAATCTAGGAAACGAGCGAAATTCCAATTTTATTGCCCTAAAACGCAAAAAAATGAGGAATGGTCATGGGGACGAGATCACTATTGCTCCTTAGGTAGTTTTTGATGGGCCGACAAAATTTTATGCAACTCGGGTCCGGTCATCCGGACCCATGCAAATGGCATGGGCTATGCACACAAAAATCTAGGAATCAGACGGAATTCTAGTTTTATAGACCTAAAATATCAAAAAATGAGGAATGATCATAACAAGGCGATAACAATTATTCATTAGGTCATTTTTGATGGGCTGACAAAATTTTAAACGAATCGGCTCTTAACATCCGGACTCATCTACATGGTGGGGGCTATAACTCACAAAAATCTAGGAATCAAGAAATTTTTAGTTTTTTTACCCTAAAATGCCAAAAAATGAGAAATGGTCATGGCGAGGCATTCACTATGTCAGCCAATTAAAAGCGACATAACAAACTATTGTCGTCGCCTCGCCATGACCGATTCTCATTTTTTGGCATTTTAGGGCTATAAAATTACAATTTCGCCCGACTCCCATATTTTAGTATGCTACCCAAGCCATATGTATGTGTCCAGGCGACCTGATCTGAATCGCCTAAAATTTTTCCAGCCCATCAAAAATGACCTAAGGAACAATAGCCATCTCCTCATCATGACCATTCCTCTTTTTCGGCGTATTAGGGTTAGAAAACTGGAATTCTGCATGATTTCAGAATTTTGTGTGCTATAGAATACGAAAATCTGGGAATCGGGTAGAATTCCAGTTTTATGGCTTTAAAACGCCAAAAAAGTAGGAATAGTCATGGCGAGGTGATGACTATTATTTCTTAGGTCATTTTTTATGGGCCGACAAAATTTTAGGCGATACACGTTCGAGCAATGACGTGGGCTATAGCACATGAAAGTTTGGGAATCAGGTAGAATTACATTTTATGACCATAAAACCAAAAAGACGAGGAACGGTCATGACAATGACTATTGTTCCCTAGGTCATTTTTGATGGGTCGGATAAAATTCTAGTTATTCGGGTCCGTTTTCCGAAACCATGCAGATGGCGTGGCCTATAGCACAAAAGTAATCTGGGAATCGAGTGAAATTTTAGTTTTATGGCCCTAAAATGCTAAAATAGAGGAACGGTCAATGGCGAGACAATGTTTATTGTTTCTTAGGTCATTTTTGATGGCCAACAAAATTTTATGTGATTCGGGTCCTACTTCCTACACCCATGCGGATATCGTGGGCTATATCATACAAAAATATGGGAATAAGACAGATTTTTGTTTTATGCTCCTAAAAAAGTCAAAAAACGAGGAACGTTCATGGCAAGGCGATGAATATTGCCAAAATAAGAACAGGGATAGAAATTATTAGAAATTCTCAAAAAAAATCATATTCGTAAAGCATTTCTTAGGTTTTTTTTATGGGCCGGTAAAATTTTAAAATATATGGGTCCGATCACCCAGACCCATGCAGTTGTCGTGGGCTATAACACACGAAAATCTGAGAATCAGGTATAATTCTAGTTTTATGACCCTAAAATAGCAAAAAAGGAGGAACGATTTTGTGAGGCGAGGATTATTGTTCCTTAGGTTATTTTTGATGGGCCGACAAACTTTTAGGCGCTTCAGGTTCGGTCGTTCAGGCCCGTGTAGATGGAGTGGGCTATAGCAAATGAAAATCTGAAAATCAGGCAGAATTCTAGTTTTACGGCTGAGCCAGCAAAAATTTAGGCAATTCAGGTTCGGTCGCACAAATCTATACAGATGGCATGGGCTTAGCACACGAAAATCTGAGAATTGGACGAAAATTTCAGTTTTATGGCCCTAAAATGCCAAAAATGAGGAGCGACCATTGTGAGGCGATGACTATTGTTCTTTATGTCATTTTTGATAGGCTAGTAAAATTTGAGGCTCTTGGGGTCTTGTCGCCCGGATCCATGCAGATGGTGTGGGATATAACATGCGAAAATCTAGAAATCCAGCGAAATTCCAGTTTTATAGCCCTAAAATGCCAAAAAAGAGCAACTGTCATGGCGAGGCAATGGCTGTGGTTCTATAAGTCATTTTTGATGGGCAAAATAAAATTTAGGTGATTATGGTCCGGTCGCTCGGACCCATATAGACGGCTTGGGCTATAGCGCACAATAATCTAGGAATCAGGAAAAATTCTAATTTTATTAGCCTAAGACGCCAAAACATGAGGATGGTCATGGCGAGGCGATCATTATTGTTTCTTAGGTCGTCTTTGATGGGCCAAAATCACTAGAAATTAGACGGAGTTCCAGTTTTATGGCCCTAAAATATCAAAAAATGAGGAACGACCATAGCGAGATGGTGACTCTTTTTTCCTTAGGTCATTTTTGATGGGCCAACAAAATCTTAGACGAATCGGGCCCGATCGTCTAGACCCATGCAGATGACGTGGGCTATAGCACACGAAGTCTAGGAATAAAGCGAAAAAAAGTTCTTTGTCCTTAAAACGCCAAAAAACGAGAAAGGGTCATGGCGAGGAAATCAATATGTCGGCCCATAAAAAATGACACAACAAACTATTGACATCGCCTCGCCATGAACGTTTCTCAGTTTTTGGCATTTTAGGGCTATAAAATTACAATTTCGCCCGATTCCCATATTTTCGTATGCTATAACCCACGCCATATGCATGGGTCCGGACGACCGGATCCGAATCGCCTATAATTTTACGGTCTCATATAAAATGACCTAAGGAACAATATTCATCGCCTCACCATTACCGTTCCCCATTTTTGGCATATTAGGGCCATAAAACTGGAATTTCGCCAGGTTCCCATATTTTCGTGAGATATAGCTCACGCCATCTGCATAAGTTCGATCACCTAATATTTTGTCGGCCCATCAAAAACCACCTAAGCATAATAGTCATCTCCTCACCATGACCGTTCCTCATTTTTTGGCGTTTTAGGGCCATAAATCTGGAATTTCGCCCCATTCTCAGATTTTCGTGCGCTATAGCTCACCCAACCTACATGGGTCCAAGGCGACCGGACCTGAATCACCCAAAATTTTGCCGACCCATCAAAAATTTCCTAAGGAACAATAGTCATCGTCTTTCCATGATTGTTTCTCTTTTTTGGCGTTTTAAGGCCTTAAAACTAGAACTCCGCCGGTTTCCTAGATTTTCGTATGCGATGGCTCAAGCCATCTGCATGGGTCCGGGCGATCGGACCCGAATTGCCTAATAGTTTGTCGGCCCATATAAATGACCAAAGGAACAATAGTCATCGCCTCGCCAAGACCGTTCCTCATTTTTTGGTGTGTTAGGACCATAAAATTGAAATTTCACCCGATTCCCATATTTTCATGTGATATAGCCCACACCACCTGCATGGGTCAGGCCGACAAAATTAAAAATTACCTAAACAAAATAGTCATCTACTCGCCATGATCTTTCCTCGTCTTTATGAGTTTTAGGGCCATAAAACTGGAATTTTGCCTTATTCCCAGATTTTCGTGTGCTATAGCACACGCCATCTGCATGGGTCTAGGGCGACCAGACCTGAATCACCTAAAGAAATTTTGGCCCATAAAAAATTACCTAAGGAACAATATTCATCATTTTGACATGACCGTTCCTCATTTTATTTTTGCGTTTTAGGGCCATATAACTACAATTCTACACGATTCCTAAATTTTTGTATGTTATGGCCCACACAATCTGCATGGGTCCGAGCAACCGGACCTGAATCGCCTAAAATTTTATCTGCCCATCAAAAGCGACCGAAACACAATAGTCATCACTTCGCCCTGACCATACCTCATTTTTTCGCATCTTAGGACCATAAGACTGGGATTCCGCCTGATTCCCAGATTTTCCTGCGCTATGGCCCAAGCCATCTACATTTGTCGGCCCGTTAAAATTGACCTAAGGAACAATAGGCATCTCCTTGACATTCCTCGTTTTTAGAATTTTAGGGCTATAAAACTGGAATTCCGCTCGATTCCCAGATTTTCTTGTGCTATAGCCCACGCCACCTACATGGGTTCGGGCAACTAGACCTGAATTGCCTAAAAAAATTTCGGCCCATAAACAATGACCTAAGGAACAATAGTCATCACCTCGCCATGGTTGTTCCTCATGTTTTGGCATTTAAGAGTCATAAATTGTAATTTCGTCAGATTCTCAGATTTTCATAAGCTATAGTCCACGCCACCTGCATGGATCCGGACGACCGGACTGGAATCTTCTAAAATTTCGCTGACCCATCAAAAATGACCTAAGGAAAAATAGTTATTGCTTCTCCATGAACGTTCCTTATTTTGGCGTTTAAGGCCATAAAATTGGAATTCCGCCTGATTTCAAGATTCTCGTATTCTATAGCCCGAGCCATCTGCATGGGTCTATGGCGACTAGAACCGAATAGCCTAAAATTTTCCGGTCCCACCAAAAATTGCCTAAGGAACAATAATCATCATCTTTCCATGAATTTTTTGGCTTTTTAGGGCCATAAAACTATTATTCCGTCCGATTCCTAGATTTTCATATGCTATTGCCCATGCCATCTGCATGGGTCCACGCGACCGGACCTGAATCACCTAAATTTTTGCTAGCCCATCAAAAACAACCTAAACAGAATAGTCATCGACTCACCATGACCATTCCTCATTTTTTGGCGTTTTAGGGTTATAAAACTAGAATCCTGCCCAGTTTTCAGATTTTCATGTGCTATAGCAATGGCGTCTGCATGGGTCCGGTCGAATCGTCTAAAATTTTGTCGGCCTATCAAAATAAACCTAAGTAACAATAATCATCAATTCTCCATGACCTTTCATCATTTTTGGCTTTTTAGAACCATAAAACTGGAATTTCGCCTGATTCCCATATTTTTGTGTGTTATAACCACGCTCCTAAACCACGCTCTATGCATAGGACCAGGCAACCGGACCTGAATCGCCTAAAATTATACTGGCCCATAAAAAATTATCTAAGAAAAATAGACATCGCGTCGCCATGTACGTTCCCCATTTTTAGCATTTTAGGGCCATAAAACTTGAATTCCACCGATTCTCAGATTTTAGTGTGCTATAGCCCACGTCAGCTGCATGGATCCGGGCAACTAGACCTGAATCGCCTAAAATTTTGCTGGCCCATCAAAACATAACTTAAGGAACAATATTTATCGCCTCGTCATGATCGTTCCTCATGTTTTGGCGTTTTAGGGCCATAAAACTGAAATTTCACCTAATTTTTAGATTTTCGTGTGCTATAGCCCACACTATCTGCATGGGTATGGGAGACCACACCCGGATCACCTAGAATTTTTATTCCTTTTAAAATAAGACCTACGAAACAATAGTCAACGTCTCGCCATGTCCATTCCTCGTTTATTAGCATGTTAGGGCTATAAAACTTGAATTCCGTCCGATCTCAGATTTTCGTGTTCTATAGCCTATGCATCTGTATGGATCCGAGCGATCGGACCTGAATCTTCCAATATTTTCCCGGCCCATCAAAACTGGTCTAAGGAAAAATATCCACCGCCTCCCATGACCGTTCCTCATTTTTGGCGTTTTAGAGCCATAAAACTAGAATTCTACCTGATTCTCAGATTTTCATGTGCTATAACTCATGACATCTACATGGGTCCAGGAGACCAGACCTGAATTGCATAAAATATTTTGACCTAGATGATAAGTAGGGATTTTGCCTTCTTATTTGCTCTCTTTTACTTACGTTTTATCTCAAAACTACTTAAAGGTATTCTTGAGAACTAATGAAATGTGCTTTCTTGCAGGAATATTGGGGAACAAGCCAAGGAAATGAAAATTAGCTAAAAAAGGAGTAAAGTTGGACAAGGACCAAAACAAGACAAACAGGACCAAAGTGCGGACCGCAAAATACTGTGTGCGGCCGCAAACTCTGAAGAGCCACTAACAGAATCCCTTCATAAAGTGCAGACTGTAAAATTATTGTGCGGTGGCAGCAAACAAGAATTAGAGAGTTGTGGTTTGGGGGCCTGATGATGTGCGGACCGCACAATTATTGTGCGGTCGCAGAATACAAAAGTGCGGCCGCACTCATAAATGTGCGGTCCGCAAGAAGTTCCAAGTTCCAACCCAAGATCAAGAGTCCGACCACACTCCGAAATATGCGGCCTGCACATTCAGAGGAAGTGCGTCTGCACCCCATATTTATGCGGCCGCAGAAGGCCACCCTGTCAAGTTAGCTTCAAAGTGCGGACCACACAGAGAATTTTGCGGCCGCACAACCTCCGTAGGGGCAATTTTGTCTGATAATTTTAGCTGCGTATAAATAGATCTTTTTGTCATTTTTAGTGTAAGTTTGGTGCACCTGAGAATAGATAGCCGTTTTTCTTTAATGTATTGGGTAACTTTGTAATAGTTTAACATTTTAACATTAGTTTTTCTTCCCTTAATCATCTATTATGAATTTTATCTTAGTTTCTTATTTAATTTCTTCATTTTCCATGAGTAGCTAAACCCTTAGCTAGGGTTGTGACCTAACCCTATTATGGGTACTTAATGTGTGATTGATTTAGGGCTTATTTATAATTGAGTATATGATATTTAGCCTAGTTCTTGCTTGAATTTGTGAATTGATGGTTGCAAACATTGATTCATGCCTAATTGACTTAGTCTCTACTTGAGAAAGAGAGACTAAGTCTAGGAAAACTTGGCTAACAATAAATTGGGGTGAACTCAAGAAATTGATAGCCCCAATTAAAGGGTCGAACCTAGAGATAGTAAGACCCGACTTGAGCATATATCACTTGTTCCGTGAAATACCCATTTGGACTTGAGAAATTCAAATTGGGAAAAATCATTCAAACTACCGAGATCTATAGAGTGAGTAATCGCGTATGATTGTTATATTGTATCCCGATAAACCAAACATGCACTAAAGCTCTCAATCCGTTAGGTAACCATCTAGGCAAAAGTTACAACCCTAGATATTTTATAACCTGAAAAACAATAATACCAAAAACATTGTCTCCTAGCTTTACAATTACAAGCATTATAATACAAACTAGAAGTAGAAAAGAATAAACTGAATATGTGGAAGTGCAATCGTGGGCACATCATACATTAGACTAGGTATATACCTAATCCCACATTAAGTTCTCTGTGGAATCGACCCCAACTCGCGTTGGGTATTTATTATTGCATCGACCGCCTCACAATCCTAATTAGTGGTGTGAGTTTGGGCGACATCACTATCCATAAAACTAAAATTCCGCTCGATTTTTAGATTTTTGTGTGCCATACCCCATGTCATCTACATAGGCCCAAGTAATCAAACCCGAATCGCCTAATATTTTGCCTGCCCATAAAAAATGACCTAAGGAACAATAGTCATCGCTTCACCATGACCCTTCTTTGGTTTTTGGCATTTTAGGGCGATAAAACTAGAATTCCGCCAAATTCCCAGATTTCGTATGTTATAGCTCGCGCTACATGGGCCTGGGTGACCGGACCCGAATCGCCTAAAATTTTGCCGACCCATAAATTGACCTAAGGAACAATAGTCATCGACTCGACATGACCGTTTCTCATTTTAGGGCCATTAAACTGAAATTCTACCCGATTCCAAGATTTTTGTGTACTATAGCACACACCTTCTACATGGGTCTGGGCGACCGGGCCCGAATCGCCTAAAATCCAACCCTTCAAAAAGGACCTAAGGAACAATAGTCATCGACTCTTCATGATTGTTCCTCGTTTTTTGCATTTTAAAGCTATAAAACTAGGATTTCGTCTGATTCCCAAATTTTCGTGTGCTATAGGCCACACTATATGCATGGGTGCGGGTGACCAGACCTGTATCACATAAACTTTTGTCGGCCCTTCAAAAAATGACCTAAGGAACAATAGTCATCGCCTAGCGATGACCGTTCATTTTTTTGCCTTTTAGGGACTTAAAACTAGAATTCTGCCCGATTTCGAAATTTGCGTGTGCTACAGCCCACGCCCATATGCATGGGTCCCCTCGACCGGACCTGTATCACCAAAACATTTGCCGATCAATAAAAAATGACCTAAGGATAATAAGCATCGCCTCACCATGATCGTTCCTCGTTGTTTGGCATTTTACGGCCATAAAATTGGAATTTCGCCCGATTCCAAGATTTTCGCGTGCTATACCATGCGCCATCTGCATGGATGTAGGCCACCAGAATCGAATCAGTTTTACCATACCATCAAAACGATATAGGAACAATAGTCATCGCCTCACCATGGCTATTCCTTATTTTTTGGCGTTATACTGCCATAAAATTGAAATTCCGGCCCATTCCTAGGTTTTCATGTGCTACACCCCGCGCCATCTGCATGGGTGCGGGCGACCAGACTCGAATCGCCTAAAGTTTTACCGTACCATCAAAAACGATCTAAGGAAAATAGTCATCGCCTCTCCATGACCATTCCTTATTTTTTGGCGTTTTAGGGCCATAAAACTGGAATTCTGCCCAATTTCTAGATTTTTGTGTTCTATAGCTCACGCCATTTGCATGTGTGCGGGACAACCAGACCTGAATCGCCTTAAATTTTAGCGGCCCATAAAAATAGACCTAAGGAACAATAGTCATCGCCTCGCCATGATCTTTCCTCTTTTTTGGCATTTTAAGGCCATAAAGCTTGAATTCCACCCGATTCTCAGATTTTCCTATGCTACAGCCCACGCCATAGGCTTGGGTCCGGGCGACCGAATGCGAATCACCTAAAATTTTTTCGGTCGATCAAAAACGACCTAAGGAATAATAGTTATCGCCTTTCCATGACCGTTCTTCATTTTTTGGTGTTTTAGGGCCATAAAACTGGAATTCCGCGTGATTTTCGGATTTTCGTGTGTTATAGCCCATGCCGTCTGCATGGGTCCGGGTGACCGAAATCGAATATCCTAAACTTTTTCCGGGCTATAAAAAATAACCTAAGGAACAATAATCATTGCCTCGCCATGACCCTTTCCGTTTTTTGGCGTTTTAGGGCAATAAAACTAAAATTCCGGCCGATTCCTAGATTTTCATGTTCTATAGCCCACGCCATCTGCATGGGTCAGGGAGACCGGACCTAAATTGCCTACTATTTAACTGTTCCATAAAAAACAACCTAAGGAACAATAGTCATCACCTCGCCATGACTATTCCTCACGTTTTGACATTTTCGGGCCGTAAAACTAGAATTTCGCCTGATTTTCATAATTTTGTCTGAAATTTCTTAGATCTATAGAAAATGGTCTAGTGAGAAACACTCAATGATTTTCCATGAATTTTGAGTTTATTTTATGGAATTTTCAGGGTTATCCAACACGAATTTATGATCATATACAATTTTTCGTGTGTATTAGTACTTGTTGATTTTGTAGATTATTTTACGGACTCCAATTTGCCTGAAATTTTATAGGTCCATATAAAATGTTCTGGTGACCAATACATATTTCTTCACAATAATTTTCGGGTTCATTTTATGATATTTCAAAATGCAGCACGAATTTATGATTGTATCCATTTTTTATGTGTATTAGTACATGTTGCTTTTTTTTAAAAAAAAATTACGTACTCCGATTAGCCTGAAATTTTAAAGGTCCATAGGAAACGGCCTATTGACCAATACCCATCGCTTTTCCATGATTTTCGATTTTAATATGTTTTGGGATCCCGCAATACGAATTTGGGATTATATCCACTTTTTCGTGTGTAGAACATGCTGCTTTTTAGAATTTATTTACGGACTCTGATAGATCATAAATTTCGTAGGTCCATAAAAAACGGCCGAATGGCTAATACTCATTGCTATAGCATGAATTTCAAATATATTTTATAGCTTTTAGGGGTCATGCAACACGAGTTTGTGATTATATATAGGTTTTTGTGTGTATTATTACATTCTGATTTTTTAGATTTTTTTACGAACTTCGCTTTCCTGAAATTCCGTAGGAAATGACATATTGACCAGTACATATTGCTTCACAATGACCTTCAGGTTCATTTTATGATATTCCGGTTCATACAACACGAATTTATGATTGTATTCACTTTTTCGTGTGTATCATTACATGCTGATTTTGTAGAATATTTTTTACGGACTCTATTGACCTGAAATTCATAGGTCTATAAGAAACAACCTAGTGATCAATACTCATTATTTTTCCATGACTTTCGAGTTTAATTTATGACGTTTTGGGGTCATGCAATATGAATTTATGATTACATCCACTTTTCTTGTGAACTAATACATGTTTATTTTGTAGACTTTTTTGATTGACTCCGCTTGGTCTAAAATTTCGTAAGTTTATTGAAAATGGCTTAGTGATTGATCACGCCCAACTATGCCTTGTAAAAAGGACTAAGCGGCCGCTACAAATATAATCCAGTTCAAATTCAGAGTCGAATCCCACAGGGAATTAACCTATTTACCACAACTTTTAACAATGCTAATGATAAGCTCAGACAATTTTTGGATGCAAGATTTTTAATGGATAATAAGTGGAATTTATTTAGCTAATGAAAAATGACAATAAAATTAGCAATAATCAAGAATAAATTTGAATTCAAAGGTACAAGGATCTAGGGCTATTGATTTCCTCAATTACCGGATTAATTCCTGACACGTTAGCTATAATCTCGCCGTAATACTCTATGAGGTTTATGATTTCCAGGCTGGCTACCGTAATTATCTCTCGATCAATTACGATAATTTTCTAGAAGCATTCTCTCGAACTACTCTAGTTAACAATTTATGCAACTCAGAATTATCCCACCAAAGCTTCGTTATATCTAACCCCGCTTTTAAATTCAAGTAATTAATCTCTTAACTTACCCGAAAGTGGTGTTGTTCAACAAAAATCTAACCAAGTGTTATTTCTCAAGCAACACAAGGTGACTAGACACAATTAATCACAAAAAAACACATAGTTGAAAAATCATAGAATAAGAACGGCTCAACTATATCTAAATAGAGTCAAGACTTTATCCAACAATTTGTTCCATCAACCCTAGATGACGGGTTTATCTACTCATACTAATGGATAAAAATTCACTATTAATATTCATAATCAACAATGGAAGTAAGAAGAAGAAGATGAAAACTCTTAGGAATTTCTCCGTCTTCTCTCCTTGTTCTTGAATCCAAAATCTCCTAAAAACAACTCTCCTTCTCTTCTGGGCGAATTAGGATTCATATAGATTTAGGTTAGTCGCCTTAGAAATTACATAATTTCCCCTGAGTTGTTGGCCTCCGTCCACCCGTCCGCGGCCGCGGATCTTGCCGCAAATTTCAGCTAGTGTTCTGCCTCCAGTGCGCGGCCCAATTAGCGGTCAGCTCCGTGGACGCGCACCTGGAGGATACTTCCCGCTTGCTTTTCTTGCTCCTTTTCGACCGGGATCACCTTCAATTGGCCTTCCACGCACCATATTTACTCCAAAACACTCTTTAGCTTCCTCCTAGCTCGGAGTGGCTCCTGAAAAACATAAAATTCTTAATTAGAGCATTTTGTTATCTTTTAGCATTCAAATATCAATAAAGTGCGGCTAAATTAGAGTGTAAATAGTGTCTAAATTGCACAAATATAACCTACTATCAACACCTCACACTTAAACCATTGCTCTTCCCCGAGCAATCAAACCACACTCTATAGAGGCCTAACTTCACTGAGCGATTTCCCTAACTCGTCACACCAAGAATATTTCACATGGATTGAGTATATTAGTGTAACATCTACACCTCAAGAGTAGACTCCCACGAGCCACGCGATATTCCTAACCGACTTACTTACTCTATTCAGAGGTCCGGACTTACTTTTCCTTTGTGAATCAAGTGCCTGCTCACTACAAAAGAGACTTATTCCACAATCAATAAAATTCACGCATACTGAGGAACTTCAAAATAAACAGAATTCACTCACCCTCAGAAATGATATTCTTGTGCCACAGAAAACGCTCCATAGGCTTGCCCGTAGTGTACTACTCTACTAATTGAGCTCGTTCAGTCTAGGATCAAGTAGGAATTTATTTGTTTGTAAGGTAGGCTGCAGGTCAGGTAGAATATATTTGGATATAATAGTGACTACACCTCCCTAAGCACTTTAATACATATATTTTATAATAAAGCCCACACTTAAGTTAAACCCATATTTCCACCTTCAACACCATGTAAATCACCCCACACTTCTTTGAGCAAAATCACCTTAAAAGCCACCACAGTATATTTCTAATCAACATGATACCCTATTAACATTGTTCTATTTTTTTTTTTCAATTCAAGTGGATTTTCACAAAGTGCACATTTCTCCTTGTTTCCCTAGTTCCACTAAAAAGCCCCACCAACTACTCCACACTTTATCATTTATAGATTCATAGTAATTCAAGTGCTTACGAGAGGTAAAGAGTTCAAAAAAATGGTCAATTCCAAAGGGATAAGGCTTGTAATGTGGTTTCCAAGGAAACAGGATTACAGTCTCAACGGGGTTAACTACGATACATAAAAAATAGGTGGGTGGAATATGTATATATATGGTTCAACAAAGAAATGCCTATATCACTTCCCAGACTAAACAAGACTACCATTTTGCTTTGCAGACACACGGGGCAAGTTCTAGGCATCAAATGTCGTGTATAGAATACAACAAGGCTCACACACACCTGGCACATGATTCACTCCAGATTGGATCATCAAACACTTAGATCAGGGTACTTAAGCCAAGTTAAGAACATATAATTTAAGGCATTCTTACAAGAGTCAACAAATGAGCCTAAGCGTCACACTAAAGTACCCGCTATATTCAAGGCATTACGAAGTTAAGAGATCATATTCTAATTCTGCCCATAGCGCATAAGTTCCTAACTAATAAATAAAAACTAACTACACCCGGTTCAAATGAAACCCTTGGAAAAGAACCGTGGTTTAAAGTAAAACCAAGGGGGAATTGATACACTACTACAAAAGAAAATCTTTTTAGTTTTTTTCTTCTTCGACTTTAGTTCCTCAAGAAACCCGCCGAATGATATCCATCGTCGGGACAAGTCGAAAATGATTTATGTAAATAAACTACAAACTATTCTACATACAACATATAAACAAAGTATCCCCCACCCCACACTTAAAAAGATGGCATGTCCCCATGTCATAAAAAATAAAGCAATGCGAGGTAAATGAACTTACCTAGTAGATCAGTCTTGATCAGAGACAGTGCCTGGGTCAAGGTGACACACCCTCCCCAACGCACGCAGCCAACCCATTATTTTTTTCTGCGATTTCGCATTTTTGGTGGCCAAGGCATCAATGCGAGTCCCCAATTCCGTGACAGAAATGCGCAGCCTTGCCATGTATTGTTCTCAGGTTGTCATCCGCGTACTCCGTTTGACCTGGGATGGTCCTTCAACTGTAGCAACTTGTTCCTGTGGGGGTGAGGAAGGCCCAATCTCCTCCTGTCCTTTATCTCCTTCCTTCGACGCATCACAGTCGTCACTATGAGTTGCCCAGGTGCCACTGGGTATTTCCTGATGGTCAGTTTGTCTGCCCGAGGAGCCGGAGGAGGGTAACTTGCTGCTTGTCCGAGAGTTCTAAGCCAACTTCCCCCAACAAGAATATAGAATATGCACGGTGCGACAAATGAGAGGTGATTCCTCGATAGAAGCCATCAAGAGAGTATATCGAGTGCCTATATACAATGAGGAGGAGGATTTCTATGATACTTACAAGCGATAACCCATCACATGGAACAGTTTTTCAGAACTATCTATGTACCAGACAAAGAGGTAGTGTGGGTTATGCCGGGATGAAAGTTGCACTCTACCTCACTCAGTTTTGAAGGAAAGTACCGGTTACACATCATCAACAGTCACTTGCTACCGTCCCACAACACCACTGATGTAAATGGTCTGAGAGCTTCCTTGACTTGGTGCTTCGTGAATGGTCACGATTTTGATGTGGCCAAGGTTATTCAGTCTGAGATGTTCATCTGTTCACCACTGAAGAGGTATGGGTTCTTCTTTCCTTCTCAGGTCACTAGATTGTGCCGGGTAGCAAGGGTTCCTGAGAATTCAAATGCGGATGGCAAGGTGAAGAAAGAAGCAAATTTTCGGGCATACAAAGTAACCATCAGGAAAGACCCAGTGGCACCTGGGGCAACTCATAGTGATGATTGTGATGCGCCAGAGGAGGGAGATGAAATACAACCTGCGCATGATCAACTCCCGATAAATATTAGGGCACTCATCCTAGAGGGACGCCCTGTCAATACCCCTTTCCGGTACAGGATTTCTAGTAGCCTTCGAACTGAAACGGTCTTGGGCAGCTCTGGAGACAAACCTCGTACGATCAAACTGAGCTGCACTGGCTGGTGCCCGTGCACGGGATGAGCCTCCATGACCACTTTACGAGGCTCCGGTAGTGCGTCTCTTCTTTGAAGGTATCATGGTACCTACACAACAAACACCACTATCAGTAATCGGTGGAATATGTGAACCAATAGCGGTTACTCAGAATTCACTCGCACAATTGGTCACAATTTACATTCAAACTCATTGTGGAAATTTAACAAACACCTCATGTGCATATTCCCCCCAAGTTAGCCAAAGACCCAATTAAACTTACATCCCTCACAAACTCAACAATGTCTTCCCCCAATTCAACCAAATCTATTAGCCTCACATGTCACATATATACTACACTCCAAAACCAAGACAAGCGTACCCATAATTTTACTATCCTACACATATAATAGCAAAGGAAAAGAACAGGAAAATGAAAGAAATGTAAACAAAAAAAAAACTAAGAAAGAGGAATAAAATCATGTTACTNGGTTAAGTTAAAAAAACTAATCATTATTAATAAGGAAGAAAAGAAAAAGAAAAAAAAATTCTGAACTTGGTATCGCCTCATCCGCGGTCGATCGCGTTTAATCCGCGGCCGCGGATGAGGAAAATTGAGGAAGAAAAAATCCGCGCCCCAATCCGCGGTCAAGTCTGCGGGCACGAACTTGCAACAGTGAAGGCAGTAAAATCCGTGGTCGACTCCACAGTCCAATCCGCGGGTGCGGACTGGGGGCAGTAATCTTTGCCAAATGCGCGGCCTACTCCACGGTCCAATCCGTGGCCGCGAATATCGATCCCCAGAAATTTCTTTGTCTTTTTCGCACTATTACCTATCTCCGGGTTAATTTCGTCCCCCGAGTCCTTCCCATGCGCATCATTTTATCCCTACACATTAGTTGATCGATCAATACCGTCGCCTTTCAAAATTAATTACAACAACAATAGTATAGAAAAATAATGGGTTGCCTCCCAAAAAGCGCCTAATTTAACATCACGGCACAACGATTTACAACAAACCATGGGTTGCCTCCCAGGAAGCGCCTGATTTAACGTCGCGACACGATGCAGACTTTCATTATTACTCTTTGTTCGCATATTGGGGATCTTCCAAAGATATCACCACTCTATCCCCCTTTTCTTGGACCATTCCAAGGTAACGTTTCAACCTTTGCCCATTTACCGTGAACTTATTTGTCCCATCTTCGGATTCAATTTCAACAGCTCCATTTGAGAACACTTGCACCACTCGGAAGGGTCCTGACCATCAGGACTTCAACTTACTCAGGAACAATCTGAATCTCGAGTTGTATAACAACACTAGATCCCCGGGTTTGAAGTTCCGATCTAGAATGTGCTTATCATGCATCATTTTCATCCTTTTTTTGTATAATCTTGTATTCTCAAATGCATGGAACATGAATTCCTCGAGTTCATGTAACTTAGTTACTCTACTGGTGCCTGCGGTATCCATATCCAAATTCAACTGCCGCAGTGCCCAAAGCTCTTTATGTTCGAGCTCTACCGGAAGATGGCATGCTTTTCCGAACACCAACTTGTATGGTGACATACCAATTGGAGTTTTAAATGCTGTGCCCATAATGCATCATCCAGCCTATTTTCCCAATCAGTCCTTGTTGCATTCACTGTCTTGGCCAGGACACTTTTAATTTCCCTGTTGGATTCAACTTGCCCGCTCGTCTGTGGGTGGTAAGGTGTGGCTACCTTATGGAAAACTCCATACTTTTCCAACAGCCGTGCGAACGCTCTATTGCAAAAATGGGTTCCACAATCACTGATTATAGCTCTCGGGGTGCCAAAACGTGTGAAGATGTTTTTCTTTAGAAAGCCTGTCACCTCTTTTGCATCATTGGTTGGGAGAGATCACCGCTTCGACCTATTTGGAGACATAGTCAACTGGTACTAATATGTATTTGTTACCATACGAGCTGACGAATGGCCCCATAAAATCAATCCCCCACATATCAAAAACCTCCACCTCTTGAATTGTAGTCATAGGCATCTCGTGACGTCGAGATATGTTGCATGTCCTTTGGCACTCATCACAGCTTTTTACCCAAGCATGGGCATCCTTGAACATATTTTGCCAATACAACCCCGACTACAACACTTTCGCTGCTGTCTGGATCCCTCCTAAGTGTCCACCATATGGTGAAGCATAGCAAGCCTGCAAACAGAAGGTTGATCTTTCTCGGGGATACACCTCCGGATCAAGTTATCTACACATATTTAGAAGTAGAGGTTCATCCCAATAATAAGATCGACAATCGCAAAAGAACATTTTCTTTGAATTGAAGAGAGTTCATAAGGTACAATACCGCTAGCTAAATAGTTAGCAATATCATCATACCATGGCGTCTCTTCCATTGTCACAACGAGTAACAGTTCATCCGGGAATGTCTCTGTTATATCTTCAACCTCCGTCTTCTTTTCAGCTCTTTCCAACCTTGATAGGTTGTCTTCTACTTGATTGTCCGTCCCTTTTCTGTCACGGATTTCCAGATGGAATTCTTGTAGCAAAGAACCCAGCGGATTAAGCGTGGATTTGACTTCTTCTTTGCTATAAAGTACCTAATTGCTGCATGGTCAATATAAATGATAAATTTTGAACCAATTAAGTGCGACCTGAATTTGTGGAAGGCAAACGCTACAACCAATATTTCCTTTTCCGTTATGGTGTAATTGAGCTATGCACCACTGAGCGTCTTGCTTATAGTAAATTGGGTGCATCATCTTGTCTTTTCACTGCCCCGAGACTGCTCCTATCACATAATCACTGGAGTCGCACATGAGCTCGAAAGGTTGCTCCCAGTTGGGTGCAACAATGATGGGTCCAGTTACCAGTCTCTTCTTCAGCTCCTCAAATGCCAACCTGCAATTATTAGAAAACACAAAGGGCTGATCCTTTTCAAGAATTTTACACAAAGGGTTAGCAATCTTGGAAAAATCTTTAATAAATTGCTTGTAGAACCCGGCGTGCCCAAGGAAACTTCTCACTGCCTTGACCGAAGTGGTCGGTGGAAACTTCTCAATCACATCAACCTTAGCATGGTCGACCTCAATTCCCTTACTGGACACTCGATGCCCCAAAACTGTTCCTTTTTTTTACCATAAAATGGCACTTTTCCTAATTCAACACCAAATTTGTCTCCACACATCTTTTGAGCACTATTTTTAAATTTTAAAGACAATCTTCAAATGAATCCTCCACCATGTAGAAATCATCCATAAACACCTCCATAATGTCTTCAACCATATCAGTGAAAATGGCTAACATGCATCGCTGGAATGTAGCCGGTGCATTGCAAAGTCCAAAAGGCATTCTCTAAAAGGCAAAGATGCCATACGGACAAGTGAAGGATGTGTTGTCTCTGTTTTCAGGGGCTATTAAGATCTGGTTGTACCCCGTATCCATCCAAGAAACAGAAGTGAGACCGCGCGGCTAACCTGTCCAATATTTGGTCAATGAAAGGCAAGGGGAAATGGTCCTTCTGGGTGGCTGTGTTCAATTTCCGATATTCCATGGAAATCCACCACCCCGTGACTGTACGAGTCAAGATCAACTCGTTATTCTCATTTTGTACGACCGTCATTCCTCCTTTTTTCAGCACACATTGAACAGGGCTGACCCAATTGCTGTCAATGATGGGGAATATGTCACCCGCATCTAGCCACTTGATCACTTCCTTATTCACCACCTCTTTCATATGCGGGTTCAGCCGTTGTTGATGTTCTTTGGAAGGTTTATGCCCTTCTTCCAAGAGAATCTTGTGCATGCAAAAGGCTGAGCTGACACCCTTTATGTCTACCATGGTCCAACCAATGACAGTCTTACATTCTTGTAACACCTGCAAGAGTTTCTCTACCTGCACAGCTAGCAAACCAAATGATATAATAACAGGAAAAGTAGAATTAGGCCTAAGAAAGCGTACCTAAGGTGAGCTGAAAGCGGTTTCAGGTCCAACATGTGGTGGATCCTCTATTGTTGGTTTTGCAGGTGGTGTTTCTCTTTCTTCTAAACGTAGGGGCTCGAACTAAGGTTCCCTTTTCCAGAATCCTTGACCCTCTAGATCCATGACCCACTCTACCAACCCTTCACCATCCATCTCTTCTAAATTCATCAAACATGCTTCTAGCGGATCCCTAACATTAAGAGTCTCATCCTCCTCTTGTAGTATCACATCCACGGCCTCCACTAGCGAGCAATTTGCAAATTCGCTGGGCTCCTCATAGGTTGTTGAATGTTGAATATTATTTCTTCATTGTTCAACCTCATTTTCAACTCTGAAGTCTCACAATCAATCAATGCTCTCCCAGTGGCTAAGAACGACCTTCCCAGAATGATGGGTATCTCTTCATCCACTTGACAATCAAGGATAACAAAGTCTACAGAGAATACAAACTTCACCACTTGAACAAGCACATCATCAAGAATTCCTGTCGGTCTTTTGATTGTGCGGTTAGCCAGTTGTAGCAACATTATGGTCGGTCTAGCTCTGCCAATGCCCAGTTTTGTATAGATTGCATCAAGTTTATACTGGCTCCCAAGTCACACAATGCTCTAGCAAAAGCATAACTTACAATAGTGCATGGGATAGTGAAACTACCTGGATCAGATACTTTTTGAGCCATAGGTCTTGTCACTACCGCGCTGCAGGTCTGGGTCAGAGTTACAGTGGACATGTCCTGGAAGTCAAATTTTTGCTACATCATGATCATCATCATTTTTGCATACCCTGGCATTTCCCTCAAAGCATCTATCAGTGTAATATTCAATTGAATTTGTCGAAGCATTTCCATGAATTTCATGTATTGATCATCTTTATTTTGCTTTGACAACCTCTGAGGGAATGGTGTAGGATTCAACCTCTGCCCACTACTTTTTGTCTTTTCTTTGTTGGAAGCTTTTTCTACCACCTGTTCTAAGAGTTGTTCACCTTCCTTCTCCTTACCCTTTTCAACCTATGCCTGTTCAATTACAACCTCGGTGAGCTCTGTTGACTCCTCTACCTCTAATGTAACTAGAGTAGTTGGCGTAGTCTCTCTCCTAGATTGAGCAGCTTCTTGATCTCTTTCTAAATCTCTTCCATTTCTGAGACTTAATGCCATTAGCTGATTTGGGTTCTGCTCCCTTGGGTTAATATTTGTATCTGCAGGAAATGTTCCTTGTGGGAGATTGTTCAAGGCCATAGACAGCTGTCCAAATTGAGTTTCAATGCCTTTGATTGCTGAGTCATGTGCTGCTAACTTTTCTTGCATCTTACCATTTGTCCTAATGAGTTATTGCAGCATGCCCCTGATTTCTATAATGTTGTTGTCCTGCTGTTGATGAGGTGGTTGGTAGGCCAACTGTTGCTGGTGCTGCTAATTATAGCCCTACTGCCTTTGATAAGGCACGACTTGGCCTTGTGGTCGTGCGCCTCCTGGATTGGGGTTGTGTTGTGTCTGGGTCGGTCTGCACTGCTGGTTTGGTGCTGGTCCCCATTGCTGCCCACCTTGCCTCTGACCTTCGAAATTATTGACATAATTCATGTCTTCTTTGAAGCCCTGGTTGTCATTCTCTCCACTACACGAGCACACATATGACTGGTTTATGCAAGGAGTGCACAAGCCTCCATTTGTTGTATCAACAATGTGCACTTGCTTTGTACCCATCTCATCAATTTTCTTTGTCAGTAAGCTTGTTGCTCCCAAACGCACACGCAAGTATACATGGTCGTAGCAAGTAATATAATGTTAAATGGAATGTCGAACCCACAGAGACTTCTGTAAACTACTCACTAATTCACTATAATTGTTATTTAATCAAGCCAAAATAAAATCCATGAACGTAACTATTTTATACTACGATTCTATGAAATAACTAATTATCAAGTAACGAGAGTATTGTTGTGTGTATTCCGTAGAGACAAGTATTCCAGGGTAAGAATCTTGTCAAACTATTCGGTTGAAGCAAGCAAAGATATCCTCAAGGTTAATCGGAGATCCTTTGTAGTACCGAACAAGGACTATGAAGTGTGCACATCGTGCAAAAGGCATTTACCAGTTGTGATTCTCTCTGACGGACAAATTGCTCAAAAGAAATACCCATTCACGATATAAGAAAAGGTTATCCCAGAAAATAAATCTCTTTTGAGATAAGGCTGACTGAGCCACAAATACAAATGGTACTGGGTGTGAAACAATTAGGATTGATGCAAAGCAAAAAAGTCTCTTGAAACCCACTCAGACTGATTGAGCAAAAACCAAGCTGCCTAGGACTCAAGGCCACAAACCGGCCACCACTTTTAAAACTGACAAAATTTTCTTTGTTTGAAACAGGAACAAAGCAGTACAAGGAAAGTGGTTAAAAAAAAAGTAAGATAAGAAAGATCCTACAAAGGGAAGTTTCTCAAATCTTTACCTTTATTTGTTTTTCTAGTATGCACAAATGTTGCCATTGCTCTTCACATTTTTCCTCCTAGGATATAAAAGTCCTAGTCTGATGGATTTTCCTCCAATAAAAATCTTAGTCTGATGAATCTTTCTCCTAAGATAACAAAAAAAAGTGACCTAGTCAGATGAATTTTCTCCTGGGATTAAAATCATAGTCTGATGAATCTTTCTCCTAAGATAGAAGACCTAGTCTGGCGAACTTTCTCCTAGGACAGAAATCTTAGTCTGATGAATCTTTCTCCTAAGATACCCAAAAAAAAAAAAAAAAACCTAATGAATTTTCTCCTAGGATCGAAATCTTAGTCCGGTGAATCTTTCTCCTAAGATAGAAGACCTAGTCTAATGAACTTTCTCCTAGGACAAAAATCTTAGTCTGATGAATCTTTCTCCTAAGATAATAAAAAACCCTAGTCTGATGACTCTTTCTCCTAGGATAAATGTCTTAGTCTGATGAATCTTTCTCCTAAGATAAAGAAAACCTA